>CAVNYN010272756.1:0-31280 GCA_963692815.1 Nyctanthes arbor-tristis | reverse complement strand
ATCTCATAAAAAACAAAAGAAGAACATTGATGCTTCCTCCTCTGCGCCACCCACCAAAGATAGACCCACTAGAGTATCCCTCGAGGATAGACCCATAGAGATTTCCCTTCAGATACTAGCGACTTCTCTGACCCGAAAGTTTTAGACTTAGAAAAATTTATGTCTAGGTATTATCTGCCTTCCTTTCACCCACCCCCTTCTAAATATTATCTCTCTTCTTCCCCTCCTCCTTCTCCCTTTACTTACCGTGTCCCTGGAAAAGAAGAAACGATTGGGTCTACCCATGATCGTGAGATCGCGATATATTCAAACTACATTAAGAAGATCGGAAGAGCTCTGTTCATCCATTCATTTCAGACTTGCTATTTGTTGCTCAACTAGCTCCGTGCCAACTATGCCCAAACGCCTGGAGATGTATCAATATGTATCTTATAATATGTTTGAGAAATAATAATGCTCCATCTGAAACTGTTTTCTGACATTATTTTATGCTAAGGAAATTTAAAAATAGTAATAGGTGTGTCATTTTTGCCCATAGGCAACTCAAAGGTTCTAGGTTGAATTTGCCAAGTAAGCCGGAGTCGGTTAGTGGGTGGAGTAGAAGGTTTTTCTTTGTCAAAACCCCAGAAGGCCAAAACTTTGACTTCATAAAAACTTGGTGATCACCCCCTTTTAAATCCTTTAACACACTCCCTGAACTTTCTGAATCTGAAGAAGCCTCCATAAAAGCTTTAGCCGTCATTCCATGTACAGAAAAGGCTAGTGAGCTATTGCACTATAGGAATATAGTGCCAGTGGGTCTTGGACGGCCCCCTTGTAAGGTCTCTCCTTTTGTTATATTATAATATTCGAAATCATTACTCATACCGGTTATTGATACTTTATTATTCATGCAAATTTCCTTGTAGATATGAGTCAGAAAGGATTCAGCGATGCCTACATTGCCTAAATAGCAGCTCAAAGGAGGGAAAAATGTTCAAAAAAGAGGAATCGTCAAGGTGAATCAGCCACTCAATCTTCGATTGCTCAATCCTCATCGTAACCTTCTGCTACAGATAACCATGAGTCCACCGCAACCTCTTCTCATGGAAGGACCATTTCTGAGAATCGCTCTTCTCGCGACCAACGTCGACCTTCCTAGAATCGTTCCAACAGCAATCAACATCTGCTAACGAAGGATCATTTTGTCAACAATCAGCAAATTCCCCTCTCTTCCTCTCCGCTCCATGCTCACAACTCTCTACCTCCCTCTACTAATCAAGTACCTCCAGGTACCTTTTCCCCTCAGTCTTCCTCTTCAAGAGATCCTTATACCATGCATCCTTCATTTTTTATACCTTTATCCATAGTAGAAATGATGACCATTTTTAACTGTCCTTTGTCAGTTCCTTATTTGGCTAATGACTTGCCTCCTTAGGTCACATTATTTGAGCCTGCCTCAACTCCATCGACTCCTGCCCCTACATCTGCACCAACTCCAATTATCAATTTGGAGGTTTTAGAATAGGATGAGATACCCCTTAAGAGGAAAGGCAAAACAACAATTTCTTCTAACCCTCCACCTGTTAACTTGGAGATTCCATTGGACACTTCTTTCCATATTAGCCCTGCTTGGCTTACAGCTGAGTTAATCGCCTTCAACACGATTCCTGATGACCCAGTCTTTGATAGTTCATGGATGCTCAAAACGAGGCAGATCTGGAGAAAGATGTGTCTTTTGGCTTCCGCTTCGTATGTGCCAGCGTTTGCCTTCATTTATTGTATCTTTTAGAATTTATTTTGGTAGCAATACTCCTTTATTCTAATATCTCTGTTATCTTCAGGCTTTGTCCGCCATTCGAAAAAGTAAAGAACGGTGCCAGATTCACTGCCACATGTTCAAAGAACAAAGTGAGAAGTTTCATATTGAAAAACAAAAACTTCGTCAATCTTATCATGAGCAAACGGAGACCCTTAAATTTCAAGAGGTTCATCTCACTGCTGCCAAGACCGCTCTAACTGAGATGACAGCTAAATATGAGAAACTGAAAGCTGAGCAAGCATCCACTATGGCCATCCAAGAGTCTCTTTGTCAGTCTCTGCGTGAAGCTAAGAAACTAGCGGATGATAGAGAAGCAGCCTTGCAAAGTAAGGATGAGACTTTGGCAATTAAGGACACCATGCTCGCAGACAAAGACATGGCGATTACTACTACAGCTCAGAAGCTTTCTAACACAGAGGGAGTTTTGGCTAAGAAAAAGCAAGTACTTGCCAATTGGCGTCAAGTTCTTCCCCTAAAAGTTATCCACGATTTCAAACGATCTGCAGAATTCAAGAATATAAGATTGCGTTCTGGGCGAACATCTTTTATTACGCTTTGGGCGAACTTGTTATAATCGCCTTCTAAGCAAACATCTATTAACTGTGTTCTGGGCAAATGTCTTATGACTACGTCCTAGGCGAACGTCTTATGACTACGTTCTGGGCAAACGTCTTATAATTATGTCCTGGGCGAATGTCTATTCACTGCGTTCTGGGCAAACATCTTATGACTGCGTTTTAGGCGAACGTCTTATAATTACGTCCTAGGCGAACGTCTATTAACTGCATTCTGGGTGAACATCTTATGACTGCATTCTGGGCAAACGTCTTATAATTGCGTCGTCGGCGAACGTCTATTAACTGCGTTCTGGGCGAACCTCTTTGATTACGTTCTAGGCAAACATCTTTTATTGCACTTTGGGTGAACGTCTTATAATCGCGTTCTGGGCAAATGTCTATTCACTGCGTTCTGATCGTATGTCTTTTGATTGTGTTCTAGGTGAACGTCTTTCATTGTGTTATGGGCGAACATCTTATAATTTCCAACATATAATCGATAGCATATAAAAGATTTCATTTATTGAAGTATAACAAGTTCAAACAGCCTTCTTCCTTATCAAAACAAAATAAAGAGGAAAAGTAAACATCTCCATAAGAATTGTCAAAGAGAGATATCCATTATAACGCTATGAGGGTACTATAACTACAATGCTAATAAAAGTGCTATGCGATCAAGAGATTACTCCTTGAAGCAATAACAAAAAATATTAAAATATTTCCCTTTTCCCGCTAACTTCATATCTGGGTTAAAAATATTTCTCCACGGCTTTTCCAACATCATGCTTGCACCTTAACCTCCTTTTGGTTCTTGTTTTCCTTCCATCTTCAAGGGCAATCTTAATAAGCATCACGAATATAGATTGTCAATTCAATAAGTCGTAAATTCAACTAGTTGTAAAGGAGTGCCATTATAACTCTCTCCTTTTGCTTCTGTTATCATTCTGCAAACTTTCTGTTCTCCCTACGATAGCATTTGCGTTTACGTAATTCCTAAAAACGTTAGCGGATTATAGTAGCTATTATATATCGTAGAAGGGAATAAACTATAACTGTTATCACATTTACTTTAAACGTAGAATATTTTCAAGTTTGCCACACTCCACGGCCTAGGCAACGCTCTACCATCCATTGTTCTCAAACTGTATGATCCTTTCTTTACTTCACGTATTATCTAGTATGGTCCATCCCAATTTTCATCGAGCTTTCCCGGATTATGGGCAGCAGCTACAACATTTCTCAAAACCAAGTCTCCGGGTTGGAAGCACCTCTCTTTGACTTTCTGATTAAATTTAACAGCTCCTTGTATCTTTAATTTCTTCATCATTTGGAATGCCTTTTCCCTATCTTCTTCTAGCAGGTCCAACTCATCTTCATGCTCGCTTTTGCCCATGACTGAAAATAGTATCCTAGGACTCTTCTCCAATATCTCAATGGGGGTAACAACCTGCAAGCCAAAACATAACTTAAAAAAGGTTTCTCCCGTACTTTGTTTGGGTGTCGTATGATGAGCCCATAACACATTGGGAATCTCTTTCGCCCATGACCCCCTAAAGTTCTGCAATCACATGCGTAGATCCTATAAGATAATACGATTCATTACTTCCACCTGTCCATTGGCTTGCGGATGCACAACAGAGGTCTTTCTTAACTCAATTCCATAACTATCACAGAAAGCCTAGAAAGCGCAGCAGTCAAATTGCCTACCATTATCTGACACGATTACTCGCGGTATCCCAAATTGACATATGATGTTCTTCCAAATAAAGCTCTATGCCTTTTGCTCCATAATCACAGCTAAAGGTTCCGCGTCAACCCACTTGGTGAAATAGTCAATTGCGTCGATTAAAATCTTCCTCTGTCGAGATGCTTCTGGAAACGGTCCTAGGATGTCTACTCCCCATTGATAGAAAGGACAAATTCCCATGATAGGCGTTTGTTCAGTTCTAGGTACTCGTATCATGTGTGCATTTCGTTGGCATATGCTACACTGCTTTACGAGCATTCTAGCTTGTTCTTTCATTCCCATCTAGACGTAACCTTGTCTTAGCGTCTTATATGCTAAAGTGTTTCCTCCCAAGTGATTTCCGCATACTCCAGCGTGAATTTCCCTCAAAACTTCCTCTCCTCTTCTTACTGGGACACATTTTAGATAAGGCATGGTGGTTCCCCTCTTATACAAATCATCATTAATTATCGCAAATCCCCTTGCTCTTATACGCAGCCGCCTAGCCTCAACCTCGTTCTCTGTTAACTCCCCGTTCGCCAAGTATGCCTTTATGCCTATCATCCATGGATCATCCACCTCCTTAATGGTTCCCTCTATCTCCATCACTCCTGCTAGAGATGATTCATCCACTACAGTTATTATTGGTTTGTGGTTCCGCCTCTTTCCACCTAGATCGGAAGAGCGTCGGATAATGAATCAGCCTTACAGTTCTCTTCGGTTGGTATCTTTTGAATTTTCCAAAATTGAAAACCGCGAAGTAACTCCCTGACCTTCACATAATACGCCCTCATCCATTCTTCCCATACCTCAAATTCATTTTGCATCTGTTGTACCACAAACTAAGAATCACTGAATACATGTAAAGCTTTTACTCCCTTTCCTAATGCTAACTGCAACCCATATATATCAACACCTCGTATTCAGCTTCATTATTCCTCGCGGGGAAGTCTATTTTCACAGCATACTCAAAAAGATTTCCCTCCAGATCTTCTAGGACAACCCCAATTCCGGATCCCTCTCTTCCGGACAACCCATCTGCATGTATTTTCCAAACACGGTTTTCTTCCCTATTACCATGAGGTGTTAGTTCAGCCACAAAATCAGCCAAGGACTGTGCCTTAATCGTTCCTCATAGCTTGTATTCAATATCGTACTCTCCCAATTCTACTACCCACTTCATCATTCTGCCGGAGATTTCAGACGATTTAACATGTATTTCAAAGGAAAATGAGTTCGGACTTCGACAGAATGCGCTTGAAAGTAGGGTCTGAGCCTTTGAGCTATAATAACTATCCCCAGTTCTACCTGCTCCATTAAGATATATCTTCACTCCATGTCCTTCAAAATATGACTGATATAATATATCGGGTTTTCTGCGGTGCCATCCCATCGCGTTAATACTGAACATACGGCCACACTGGAAATCGCTAAATATAACCTCAAGATATCATCTTTTTGAGGCCTGGACAATATAGGCAGCTTCTGTAAATCACTCTTCAAATGTTCCATCGCTTTGTTACACTCCTTTGTCCAATTGGACGATTCAGCTTTCCTAACACTTATCCACCATTCGCGATAGAAACTGATTAAGCGCAGCCATACGTCCTATCAAATTCTGAATATCATGCAAGCTTTTTGGAGCGCCCAATTTCCAAATCGTATTTATTTTATCTGGATTCGCTTCAATGCCCCTCTGGCTGATCATATAACCCAAAAATTTACCTCCCAAAGTTCCAAAAGTACACTTTTCTGGGTTGAATTTGATTTTGTTCGCGTGTGCTGGGTCGAATACTTGTTTCAAATCCTCTAGGTGAGTAGACTCTTGATCACTATATACCACCATGTCATCCACGTACGCCTGTATATTTTTCCCGGTTAGATCAGCAAAAACTTTGTTGACCATACACTGATAGGTGGCGTCAGCGTTCTTCAACCCAAAGGGCATAACCGTGTAACAAAACGTTCCCATCTCGGTGATAAAGGTGGTTTTTTTCCTCATCGCACTCTGCCATTTTAATTTGGTGATACCCAGAAAAGGCATCGAGGAAACTGAACCTTTTCTTCCCAGCGGTAGCATCAATCAGCGCATCAATCCGCGACAAAGGGTATGAATCTTTGGGGCACATTTTATTGAGGTCCGTGAAATCTACACACATCCGCCATTTCCCATTTGCTTTCTTGAAAAAAACCACATCAGAGATCGGAAGAGCACACAGAACCTCCCGAATAAACCCAGCTTTCAACAACTTAGCAACCTCCTCTTTGATTACTTGCTGCCAGTCTGGTGCAAAATGTCGCTTTTTCTGCTTGACAGGCTTCCGCGATGGATCAATTTTAAGGGAGTGTTGTGCAACCTCCCTATCTAGTCCCTCCAAATCATCTATAGACCATGCAAATATATCTAAACTATTTTTCAAAAAATCAACAACTTGTACCTTTTCATCCGCGAAGAGTGTCTTTCCAATCTTGAAAATTTTCCCAGCAATAACTTCAATTTCCTCAATCTCATCAGCTGCTTCAAAGTGATCTTCCAGTCCCTCCTCTGCCTGGCCGGTTGTATACACGGGTTTGTACTTCATGCTCTTTGTATAACACCTCCTCGATAGAAGCTGATCACCTCTCACCACCCCAATGCCCCTACTAGCGGGAAACTTCATTGCTTGATGTTGAGTAGAGATAATCCCGCCAACAGCGTTAAGCAAGGGTCACCCATATATGGCGTTATAGGCCATTGGTGCTTTTACCACTATGAAAGGGGTGGTCAATGTCACAATCGTAGGACTCTTTCCCAACACTACCGTAAGTTCCACGATTCCTTCTGGCTCTACTATCGACCTGCCAAATCATTGCAATGGAGTGGTGATGGGCTTCGGCACTCGTTCTGGCAGCCTTAAACCTTTAAAGGCTTCCCAGTTCATCACACTTGCCGCGCTTCCCGTGTCTATCAGGATCCTCTTTACATCAAAATTAGCGATATCCCCGGTGATGCAGCGCTACCCCTTCCAAATCACTATCATAAAAAACAATGGGCTGTGCGAATCTAGTTGCGGTAGAGATATTATTAACCAGTAGTGATCGGGAATAGGCCTTTCTACTATTCACTAAGTCACCTCCCGCGGCCGTTCCTCCAACAATAACATGGATAACTCCTGCCCGAGATTGTTGCTGCTCCCTTCCTTCCATCAAGTTCCTCCACCTACCGGATTGGGCACTTCCCTTCTGCCACCAATCTATCAGCCTCTCTTCTCAATTGATAGCAATCCTCCATGTAATGATCATGTTCCTTGTGAAACTAGCAAAACTTAGCTTTATCCTGCTTCTCCGGCCTAGACATCAACTTTTGTGGCCACCGAATCGCCTCTGGAGGTAGGCGCTGCATTATCGCCCAAGATTACTTAACTTAATCCCTCCTTTTCAAAGCATCTCGAGCTCCACCCACTGTTTCCACATCTTCTATAGCCAATCCACGAACATGGTGTCTCCGCGACCGTTCTGCATGATGAGTGGGTACGGCACGGCCCATGGAATCTATGATCTTGGATAAGATCCACCCTTGGTGTTCAGTAACCCAGTTGTCCAATTTTGGTATATTCCTCCAACTTGCGCTTTTTCCTAAATAATTGGCTCGTGGCAAACCGTGCTGAAGCAAATAAAACTTCTTCTCGATCAATATGAGAATCAGCCCAATGTGGCGCGATTGAAACGCGAAATATAGTCCCGCAAGGATTCATCTCTTTCTTGCATTACTTGCATTAAAGCCAGTGCAGTCTTCTTTTTCCACGCACTACTGGAGAAGCATATAGCGAACCGATTAGCTAACTCTGCAAAAATCTCAATAGACTTCAGAGGCAGGGTATCAAAGCCTTCACGGGCATCTTTCTTTAACGTGAGGGGAAATGTACGACATGCTATCGTGTCTGGTCACCCGTGCAAATTCACCATATCCTAATAGGTCCTCAAAAGATCAATAGGATCCGTAGTGCCATCATATTCTTTAGCCAGCTCACGAAACTTCGCTGGTGGCTGGACATTATGAATGGCCTCTGAGAAAGGATCCTCCTTCATAACCACCGGCCTTGATTGTGCCTTACGTTTTACCAAAACCTCCTCGATTTTTTGCAGCAAGACCTTATTGGAAAACATCTCTGTTTGTTTATCCCCATGAGCAACTAGAGTTGGTGGCGCTGCATTAGTTGTAGCTGCAACACCAGGTTCAGGAGCTACACCTTGAGCAATAGGCGGTTTTTGTGAAAGTAAAGCCATAACTACATTCAGCTGCTGTTGCATCTGATCAAATTTCTCCTGGAGATTGGCCTCTTGAGTAGTAGCTGAATGTGAAGCGGGAGGTAGTGGTGGCATAGGGTTACTGTCACCAGTTTTGCCTTCATCTTCTCTGAAGACATTTTTTAGCTTGTCTGCCTTCGAGATTTTTTATTTAGGAGCCATTATTCTGATTTCAATACAAATTAACAGTGACAATAGAAGGAAATTGTGAGGTAATTCCTGCGAACTAACCCCACAGTCCTGAATCAATCCATTAGGAGGAAATTTTGAAGTAGTTAGTAAGAACTATCCTCGCTTTCCCTAGAGTGATTCAAACGATCGAAATGATTATTCTGGTGGAAATTCGTGAGAATTCAATCTTCCGATCTCCACAGACGGCGCCAATGATTCAAATAGAATTTGAATCAAGAAGAATACAAATGAATTTCGAGCTAACTTACCTACCACTCCCCAGTAAAGAGAGCAAGTGTATTAGTCTAAAAATGGAAAATGAGGAAAAATCCCCTTTACTTGGTGTAATGGGGGGGTATTCATAGGAATAAGCTTTCATTAGCAGGAATCGTCTTTTGCTGGTGTTTGTTAGCTGGAACCGTCTTTCTAACGTACACATTGTAATCGCCCCATCCATTTTTTAACGACTACACTTGCCACGCTTTGCTTATATTTTAACGACTCTTGGTGATTAATATTATTTCTTTGTTTATCTCATAGGTATTCTTTTTGCATTGTTTTCTTGTTATAAATATAATTCTAGAATCAGGGAGAATTGTATTCTCTCTTCTTTTGTACTTGAGTATCAAATTCCTTTTTCTTCAAGGATTTGTTCACTTATTAAGAGTTAGTTTACCAAATTCTTCTGGTGTGAATCAACATCGTGGTTTTGTCGATTATAACTTGACATATTTGATCTTTTTTGTCGGTCAATCTTACACCCGATAATTGGTTATTTTTGCTATATGAAGAATAGATAAAAAAATAATTCAGATCTCCGATTCAAATTTAGATGAGAAGATAACGGTGATAGTCAAAAGAAAAATTGGAATTGATGAGAGGCTAATGGAATACAACCTGTGGAAAGAGAAATGCAATTTTTCTATTAGAAGGACGGTTCTCCCACACATGGAGAGAGAAATGCAATTTTTCTATTAGAAGGACGGTTCTCCCACACATGGAGAGAACCGTCCCATGTGGCGCTGACATGGTAGGAGAACAGCCCCACAGCCAATTTCAAGCGTTTGATGCAAGCAAAATGACGGGGCCCACACTTGAAATTTAAAACACAAAAACGAGTGACCATTGCCCACCCACCCCTAACCAGATAGGCCCCAACCCCAATTTCAGGTTACCTCTCTGGCCGGCAACCTTCGACAGAAAGCAGGCGCTCCAAACCGGTTGGAAGTGGTGCCGGTGCGGGTTGGAAGTGGTGCCCATCTGATTTCCATTGCCTCCCCCGGCAGCCCTAATTCATTATCATTTTGGGATAACAAGAATATACTACATTATATTTTGCAAATTCTTATGTTGATCTTGCTAAATGCCAATTGCTTTCTGTCTGTTTATATTTTGGTTACCCATGGAGCATACATAATTGAACAACCAACCTTGCAAGCTCTTCTGGGCTGACCTTACTGTTTAAGAATTTCATCTGTAAAAACCATCTTTTCTTGGGTTTGTAAAGATTCCTTTTTTTTATTTTTTATTTTGTGTGTTTTCTGATTCTTTTCTATTATTTTGTGTATTCTTCTAAACTCTATGAAACTGGTTCCATTGCTCAAAAGAATAGTTTTTTTGTGGGATTTCAATTTTTTTTCCCCTTTTGGGCACTAAAATCTCTTTGAAAAAGAGTAGAAATTTTGGGGAAACTTTGAAATCTTTAGGAGCATTTTCACATAGGAAAGAAAAAGGACTTTACAATTATGGTTGTTCTGCTACAGAACTGATCTCTGGACGTGGTGGGATTCGGTAGTTCCAAAAATTAATCGATTCAAGCCCTACAGTTAGATGAAAAGGAGGTGGAATTAAGAGGAAATTTCTTGTGAATTAGAGAGAGAAAGAATGGGGAGACATTGTGTCCATATTTGCTACCTGGCATAAGATTTGCCACTATCTGAATGTTTCTATTGAGAGAAATTTTATGCATTTGCTCTTGGTCACCGGTCAGGTCGTGAAGCTCGGCTGGGCTTTTTCTTCCCTGGGATGGAGCGCGATACAGGTAGTGGGGCTGCGGGTGGCGCTGAAATTTGGGGTTGGTGTGGGTACAGCACATATGCGGTTCTGTCAACTATCGCCGGCCGGATTTTTCGTCCTCAGACGAGAGCTGGGAAGAGATCCTGAATTTGGGGTTGGGGCTTATTGGGTGGAGGATGGGTGGGTAGGGCTCGCATCTTGAGATTTAAATTTCAATCAGTGGGTCCCTCAATTAGATTGCATCAGACTTTTAAAATTGGCCGTGGGGGCTGGAGACCCTTCCAAGTCAGTGCCACATAGGCCGTTTTCTCTATGTGTGGGAGAATCGTCCTTCTAATAAAAAAATTGGAGAGAAATGGAATACAAGAGATAAAAATGAATAAGTACACAAGAAGGCGGTGTTTGTGTTTCGCAACCATCTGCTGATATTCCTAGGTGGACATGCTTCCTACACGTAAACCATCTTGTTTCCCAAAATAAGTTGCTACTTTCAGCAACCAATAAAAATAAATGGGGAAAAAATAAGAAAAGCAAAAGTAAAAAAGTCCAAAGTTTCCCGCCCAAAACCACTTAAATGGCTATTCTTCTATATATAATATATATTTTAGTTTCTTTTTGCCTAACACAACACATTTCAACCCCACAAAAAATTAATTCTTTTTTTTTTTTGGGGGGGGGGGGATACAAACATATTCTCAATTACTCACACATATTTGCATATGCGAATACATATTTCTTACAATATGGTGTTATATCGAGACTACTGAGATAGTATAGAAACACAAACTTTTGCCAGCAACACCGTCAATCTCAACCCAAAGTCAAAAAACAATGTGAAATGTTCACTAAAATTAATCAATGACAAAAATACATGCAATTTCGGATTAAAGGAACTTCAAAAGCTTCTTCAAAATAACAAGCAACCTACCATGACTAAAAACTGGGAGATCTCCTGTATTCCTAAGCTATCCCCATATATTTACATTGTTGTTCAAGTTGATCAACTTGTATCTAATCTAATCAGCATTAGATCAACAAAAAAACATGGAACTGGCGACATCCTTGTGCAACCGGGGCAGTTGAGGGATGGGGGTATTTTCAACTGATGTCATGCTTGTTTCTGATAAATCGTCGAACTTCACAAACTGTCCCATTTGGTGGGCTGCAATATGTGCATAAAATATAGGTGCAACTGCAATGAAGAAAAGTGCAAAGATTTTCAACTTTATTGTAATTTGTAGGACAATAAACTCTTTGGCAGCCTGTATATTATTTTATGCGAATGATGAAACAGGTCAGCATAATCTTGTTAAAGTGTGTCAACGTACCAATTGAACTTGCAGCAGTGCTTCTTTGGTTCCTGCAGAAACAAAATTAACAATTAAAGCAGCCAATTAAAGAGAATTACTTCACAGGGACATCTGGGAAAAACAACTTCAGAAAGTGTGAACTTACACATATGACAAGGAATGGACAAGATTTTGTAGATCATCAGGAGAGAAACCTATTTCATCAAGCAAGACATTATAATGGACTGGCCTACTCGTTCCCTGTCGTTAGGTTATGCACAAAGGGGAACATTATTATAAAATTTCAATCATATCAAGAAATTTATCGGGCTTCATTTTGTTGACATGCGAAAATGGAAACAGGAATAGAATTTCATATGATATACTTTAATTAATTGACTAATAAAAGTCTCAGTCCGGCTTGGAAGTTGGAACTCAAGTTAATCAACCATAAATGCTTTCCAATATAAATTCCCAACCCTATAAACAATAAAGTTAACATATAGAAAATTTATCATCATAGAAATTATTTAAAGAAAAAAAAAATAGAAGAAGCATCAGTTAATACATTGACTATATAAGACAATGTAATCAACTGGATGGCCGACACTTGGAGATCGGAAAATCACAAAAAGTCTGCAAATCAGTCGAGTCATTAGGCAGTATGTTGTTATCAAAGATTGGAAGAGTGGCCAATTCAACTATGAAGGCCAAAGTTAGCAACTGTGGCAAACGTGGAAATCCAGCAAAAATTCAATAAACAGGAAACTGTCCTTTTCTACGTAAAGCATATGCCGTTGGGTTACCCATAAGCAGAGGAGTACTATCCTGAGCAGATCTGGTGAAGTGGCTGCCACATTTGCTAGTATTCTCAGACGTGTGCTCTTCCGATCTATTTGCTTTTGTGCGATCCCTAGATTCTAAAGTGACTACTGGTTTTTCTTCAATGAATGAAAACTGAATCCATACAATTATGTTGGAGATTGGAAAACAATGAAAAAAGAACAAAACAAGAAATGAACATGAACACTGAAATGAAGATGAACAAATGGAAGAATTAAACAGAAATCTACGTTGTCCTCAAAAAACATTTTCAGAAATGGGATTGAGTGCTTGAAGGTTTTATGCAAATAGTTGGTAAGACTAACCAAGCTTTTATAAGTTAGTTTTCAAGTAAGGAAAACTTGAAAATCACTTTGATAATTTTGAGTTTGAAAGAAAGAATTTCAATTTTAATTGTTGGAATAATGACTTTTGATGTGTTATATGACAAGGAATCATCATCTCTTTGTAGCATTCCAACTATTATCCACGAAAAGTCACAAAACTTGAAGGAAAAGACTCAACTATACATGAACAGCCTCCTGAAGATAACCCAACTGCTAGTTTCTAGGCAAGACAGGCTGATGCTCTGGGAGGGGACCGGTTAACCAGTTGGCTGGACCGGTTTGCTCTGCCAGTCAGATAAAAACTTTCCTTCGGTTTCAATTCTAATAGGAAGGTTAACTGGTCACATTAAGCTGTCAACTGGTACCTCTCCTTTGCTCCTTTCGTTGATAATTTACAATTCAAATCGCGTCTCAGTTTGATCTAAACAATTTCTAACACTTGGAATAAGACAAGTTTTCAGTCGGTTTATACATGCTAACAACAATCTAAATACCTTCATAGTTTTAATATTCTTCACTCAGCTGAGCTTTTCTTTCTAACCTCGGAATGGGGTGGACTGCCTTATCGAATCGCCTTTCGTCCAGTCCAGACCTGCTACCCTGAGATCGAGTCAGGATACACTTGTCCGCCAGAGGGAAATTCAACTTTGTTAGTTGTTCCCACTTGCGTTAGCTTCAATTGTTGAGATGGTGTAGCATCTGGATGCAATTTTTGGTCTATAGTTTTATAACTTGGATAGCTTCATCAAATTCAGCTCCATGATTTTCTATCATAAAGTTGGTTGCAATAGGGAACCCGAGTTCCGGCATAGTGCAAATATTCTGTATGGTCAGACTTTTACTTTAGGACAGAGACAAGCAAATTATCTTGTCTTGATCATTGATTCCCACTTGGATAACACAGCTGCCCGCGTGTAAACTGTTATTAGTGCAAAAATTGCCTTTAAATGGGAAACTCGCGCCTTTCTGAACACAGACACCGAGACGCAAGAACATGAATGGCACAAAAGATTTGGACCATTCATCCAAATGTTGGTTAACCACCAAAGGATGCTAGAAGGAATCAACTTAAGATTTGTAAGAAATGGATGTTATGACTATTGGTTTCCTATTTACTTCACTTTGCATTTTCTTAACCAGAGCATAGGTCACTCCCCTTTACCTTTACTCCTGAAACAAAATTGGTAACCTAACTGGCTCCAAGGAAATCGTTTTCCTTATTAAAATCAAGTGATTTATTTGAATGATCATACAACTGTAGGTTCCAGATTGCTGAAGCTAATCCTTGAACCTTTCTCTCAAAGCAAAATAGAGATTAATCAAGCAGAACAATGAAGTTGCATAAAAACAGAACAAACTTTTTGTATTTCCAATGATCTTTAAGGAATTTAAGTGCTGAAGAATCAAATCAATAGGTGAACAGGTACTGACAAATGTTAGCATGTTAGGGGTGATAGTTATCTTAAAACCAACTTGAGGGAGAACAAAAAATATTCTTAATTATAAGCTTGATCCTATTTCGTTTGCTAAATTGTAGAAAGAATTATGCATCCCTAATTGTAGGCAGAAATAAAAAAACATGTATGCTTAACCATACACGATACTGTAGGAACTAGAGTAAGTTTTTCCCCCTTTTTCTATATAGATATAGATCAAAAATCTTTGTAATGGCACTTACAGAAGTAAAATTCAGCATTTTCTTCACCAATCTATAACAGTGGAAGCAAGGTCATCATTTCCAATAGGTTGTGATGATAAAATGATTCTTGGCTGGTAATGATAAGTGATAGGAGCTGCTTGCCCCCACCTCATTTAATCTCCACTTAACTTGCCAGGTTTGAGGAACAGGGGCTCATTGATCTGCCTCAACTACTATAGATCATTCTAATTGGAAATAGACTAATTTTTGAATTCTAGGATGTTAGAGAATTATCCAACTATTCACGTGACCAAGAATTCTTGTATAACTAGAATTCTTATGTGACAACAGTAACTTAATACATGTCTGGAATATATGGGATTTATATTTATTGTCCTAGTGCATCTAAAGTAACTAGTTTCATGTAGACACCAACTTCCCGCTACCCAGAAAGCTTGAACACGTATACCAGGTCTCCGCTACTATAAATACCCATCAAAATTCGAAGTTCAGGTCCAATTTTCCATTCTTAAACTCTTATCTTCTCCAGATATTTTCTACTACTGATTATCATTCCAGAGTGGTCACGGGGGATAAAAGGCCCGCCACTTTCTCTCATGTTACGCCAGCCATTGTCAAAGGAGAGCTGAGTTGTTCAGCACTTATTATCAATTTACTCTGATACCAACTATACAGCATCGTTATGTTCCTCTTCTCTTAGTTGGCTAACACCAGCTTTTACTAGCGGATATTCCCTAACCTTTAAGTCGTATACCGGCATTTCTCGATCTATTCACAGAACAATCTATGAATTTCTTACAGAGTACTCCAAAATTGACTATTCTCCCATTGACACAACAATCTATGAATTTCTTACAGAGTGCTCCAAAATTGACTCCCTTTTAAAAGATTAAGATGCATACAAGCACAAAAATTTAATAACAAAGAGATCGGAAGACATCCCCCAAGAAGAGGAAGCTTGAGATTATGAAATTGGTATTTGTGAAGGCTTTGACCGTGCTGATAATTTTGCTCGGTGCATAAGAATAAGTCTTTATCAATTGCCCCATAAGCATAGGTAGAATAAATAAAAATGGAGGTCCAATAAAAAATTTAAGTAAATGATTTATGATTATAGTTATACACCCTTCACCGTTCAATTTTTATGGAAAACAAAAATTAAAAGTGAAAAGAATCCACTTTCTAGAGTCTGAATATCCATTCTCAAGTAAGGAAGACAATCAATGCATACTAAATAGGTAAAGTATAGTAGTAACTTACTATCATCCCTGCATGAGAACACATGTAAAAATCATAATTTCCAGGATGAACAATATTGGTGTCAACGACAGTACCTGGAGAGAAAGGAAGAGAGGTCAATCTTTCGTTTAAAACTAAAAAAGTAGAAGTGGGTCGATAAAAATAAACGGACCAGGTGGAACATTTCCAGGGGCATCAACTTGAAATAGTTTGGTGTGATGATTCTTTTGAGCCACTATCAAAGTGAACTTGGGAATTTCAATCTCACCAAGATGTTGATAAGCCTAAAATGGGAAAGAAGACATCTGAATCAGAGTTGTCTGAGTTAACTGCCACCAAAGAGGCAGCAACAATATTTACCAACTACTTGTACTGCAATTGGTAGATTTGCAAAACTAACATGAAACCGTTTTGCTAATATACTAGCTATAAGAGAATAAACATATTGGCAAAGATTCATTTTAGTAATTCCACAATTTCAACAGCATAACCCCATCAACAAGATGTCATAAGAAAAGAAACATTAACAAGGTCAATAGAACATCATTCAAATTAGCCCCGAAAACCAAAAACCATAAAGCACCTTGATTATTTGGTGAAGCTCAATGTCCAAAACTTGAGCAAATTGTGATTCATTCACGCCATCCCTGAGAGAAGTTCAGACCCATGAGAAATTAAAATGCAATAATTATGTCAAGTGCATATTTAAAACTATCTATCTAAGTCCTAATTGCTTTATTTTAAAGTAAAGCACATACTCAAGCATGCTCAGATTTGATACAATTTTCAAAACCTGGAAATTGATTGACAAGCTTTCTAGTCACGGTTACTGGGTATGATTATCACTGAAAGAAATATGCATAGTAAGGTAGAAACATTTTTGGAACTCATGTATATATGACAGTGTCGTAAGTTAAAGAAAATCTACAGGTGCACAAAATCTAAATGTAAGCTCAGGCTGTCTGTTATCATGTATAATACTTCAATTAAGATAAAAAGATATATACTGGCAAATGCAAAGATATGGAATGAATATACACTCAGATTTCATTTTGTCATGATGAGCCATACCTGAAAATAACAATCTGAGATGGTTTACGCCCATTGCTGATTTGATAGAAATCCAGAAGCAGTTCCCTAAAGCACAAACGAATTATATCTTAAGGGATTATGAAGTATCATAATTGTTGAAGGCATATGATAGACAAAATATTTTAATGTTAGCACCTCATAATGCCATCATCTTCCCCATTAGGCGAAGGCTTGAATAATGATTCAATCATCTCCACCTTTGACGGTTGGGTTCGTACAGCTGCTCTGTACCTTGATATCAGTGGCCAAGATCGAGATCCAACAACCTAGAAAAAATAAATCCATTTCACTGTTCAGCATATTAGAATTTGATGACATGGTGCTGCAAACAATTGTACAGGAGTTGAGAATTACAACAGCAATGGATGGAATATCTGATTGGCCAGGAGATCCATGCGATACATCCATTCCTAATATCATTGTTGGTGTATCCTTAATGAGAGGAATGCCACGTGAATGCTCTATTGCTAACAATGAATTGATCCCCCCGAGCTACAAAAAAAGAATAAAATAAATAAATAAAAAAAAATTTTGACAAACATCAAATGAAAATTTTAGTAAATGATAACAGCAAAAAATGATTAGTTCTTCTGAGTTCTGATGCATATATATTACCTTGGAATTGATTTTGAGAAGCACATTTGTGAGGTACTGGTCATTTATCTTAGTAGGAGCAATGCACTGATTGACAATACCAAAGCTACATAGACACTTTTTCTTCCAAGGTCCTATATGTTATTTTGCGTGAATTTGGTTTTCCCGGCATAAAAGAAAAGTGAGATTGACTAGTACTGAATATTATTAACTTGCTGATATGTAACAAGGAACTGATACCATAGATATCACAGTTTTTCCTCTCTGGCAAGACACAAAGAAGAAAGTCAGGCGGATCAGCTAACTTGGTCATCAGTCGTTCAAACATCCTTTCTACACGTATCACAGGCCCAGCTATTCTGGAATGAGAATCTTCCTCAATTAACGTATGCGGGCGTTCAATATGCTGACACGAAAAGTAAATGATTTTCAAGGGAAATTAAGAAAGCAAATGAAAATAATCAAGAAGAATTTACACCATACAATGCCCTTGGTTCTTCCGCAATTGATAAGCTCCCTTGAAATATAACTTAAATCACAACTTCCGGAGAAGTTGACAAGTGCCCAGTTTTCTATCCGTGTGGCTCTAAAAAGTTTCTTCACAAGAGAAAAATGAAAATGGTCAGTCAGTAAGTTACAAACTCTGGTCCATTGTCTATGTCAAAAGTAAAATTTGAATAGTAAGAAAAACAGAATATGGACTACAACTACCAATATTTATGTTCTTTCACTTTTCTGCCCTTTCCTACTGGAAAAGTTAACTACCATCACAGAAGAAACTTGATTGAGTCCAATTTTAACCAATGGTCAAAATTGTACAAAGTCCAAAACTTGATTGAGAGTTCAATTTTATTCCGATCTCCCAAAATCTTAGCGATGAGCCCAATCATCACAACCCGACCCATTTTGGCCGAATTAACAAACTAATTCAAAATTTTTTTCCCCGCACATAGCAAAATCTTATTCAACTCACCATATATGGGTAACCCTATGCCAAATAAAGAGCATATATTATTAACACACTTAACCCATCCCTCACCATTCAACAAGCAGCAGCTAAGAAACAAGAAAAAAAGGATAACATATGTTAATCCTTCTTCCTCATTTCCATGATTCCATCTTCTCCCTCAAGTTGTCTTCCCATTTCATACAAATCACACCAATATCTTTTCCCTCACGAAACAAACTACAAGCAAACGTGTCCCCTTCTCTTTGATTCTCTCTCTTGCTGACACAATATACAAATCACACATACATGAATACAAGCTCTACTACTACCACCACCACCACCACCACCACTACTACTACTACTACAACAATCTTACACTGTGGAATATACAAATACACTACAAGCACAAGTATCCCAATCTTCAAAAATTCTTATGTCTACTACAACAATCTTACACTGTGGAATATACAAATATACTACAAGCAGAAGTATCCCAATCTTCAAAAATTCTTATGTCTGGAAGTTGACAAAGAACTCACATATTTGGAAAAAAAGAGCTGGAACATTGGTAATGTTAATCTTTCTAGTGTCTCTTTCCAATGCAGTAAACTAGATTCAAACAAACGCTACTCAAAGAAACAAAGAATCACATACAAGTTCAAAACTCACGACATATACACGCCATACAGAGTTCCATATACATTAGCTTGCAAATCAAACCAACAACACACACATGGTACACATGTTTGGCAAGAAATCAAGCCCCCGTTTGGGATTCACCCAACTCCCAAACTCAACCTCAAGCCACAAAACTTATGCCATTAACTCCACCTCACCACATTGAACACGAAAGTACCATTTATTTAGTCGGAAACCCCTACTCGAAATCGTCGCTTTTCATTTTCCACCTCGGACACAAACGACCTCCACTTGCCCTATTTCTTACATAAGAGGAGGAGTGGGAGGCGAGGAGAACAGAGGATGATGAAATAAGAGGAAAAAGAAATACCATTTAGATAGTCTTACTTTTGCAAATGGAAGGAAAGTGGGAGACGTGGTTTTCTGAATCATTTCTTGTTCCATTTCAGCTTTAAGGTAAGACTATCTAAAATTTCGAAAAATCTTTGATGTTCATCTAGATATATGTATTATTTGCAGTTAGAAAATTTTGTGGGAGAAAGAGAGAATAAACAGGTATGCAAGCGGAAAATTCTTCACGTCATTGAAGGGGAAGAAAGTAAATTGATTTACAAAAGGTGTTGGGTGTTTATTAATGAGGAATAAATGAGAAATGGGAATTGAGACATTAACTGAGAAATGGGAATTTATCCTACCTCATTGTAATTTCTTCATTATATATTGGGAAATTATAATAAGAGTCAAACACCCCTTTTATCAAAGGCAATTTTGAAGGAATCACCAGTGTAACTTATGCTCCAACCAGTCTTAAGATTGCTGATATCCTTATAAAGTATCTTCCAGATACAAATGTTGAATCCCTAACTTCCATGCTCAGAGCGATCGACATCTATAGCCCAGCTTGAGTCTAAATTTATTTCTTAATATTAGTTACTATACTCTAATTACACAATAATAAGTTTAGGTAGGAATTGTTAATGTATGACTTGATTACTATGTAAATTGCTCCAAGAATGAAGGAGAATCAATGAATAATTGATGTAACCTACTCCTAGATATCATTGTATCCCAGTCTTGAAAAAAATAAGAAAAAAGGAGAAAACATTCTTCACTTTTTCAAAGACACGCGAAAATACCTTGTTATTGAAGTTCCACCGACCATTACGAGGAAAGCAGTCTTCACTTCCGCCAACCTTCAACTACAAGTTGGAGAACGTAGAACAATTATAAACCAATAGTGTGAAAGTTATCTGAGGAATGATGCACCAAACAATGATCGTAATTACCTTCGGTGCCTCAAGGGTCCGGCCGTCAACTCGAGTAAGCTGCTTTTCTACTGTAATGCCACATGCTGCAAGGAGTGCGTTGTCGTCATAGCAACAGTTCCTCACAGCCTGCATAGTTTCATTGTAGAAGTGAAACGGCAGTGATAACTGAGAAGAAGGGAAAGGAGTTGAGCTGAACCACTTACATCGGTTACAACTTGAATTCTATCCAGAGGCTTCTGCCTTGATTTTTCAATTAAGGATGCTTTCTGCATTGATGATAATGCTTTCGTGTATCTTTGTAAAGGAACCAAAGAACACAGCTGATGAAAGGGGGAAATGAATTTTTTTTAGAGGAAATAAGGAGCTGGAGGGAAAATGGGAGGTACTCAAGAGTTTACAATTTGACTACAGAAGAAATCTGCACCTCAAGTGGAAGATAGTTTGGTCGTTTTGGGTTTCCAACATCAAGGCAGGGCAGGTAGGCTGAATGCTTAAGTTCAATGCCACGGTGTTTGGTAAAATATTCATAAACAGTAATATCCACAGTCTCCCCATCATCACCGTCTTGATTACTGTACTTCAATTTCAACGGAAAACTGAAAAGATAAATCAACATAAAGAGTCTTTCAGCTGCAAGGAATTTACGTCTGTGTTATTTTTCTATTTCTATATCAAAAGAGAAAATGGTTTGATCATTTTCATCCACATATTTTTTGGACCTGCAAGTACTCCACATATCACTCTTTTTTCTGTTGTTCTACTTCAATTTTGACATATAAACAAGAAACTAATATGGGCTAAGATAGAATTCTACAGGTGTAGTAATCACTCACAACTGCTTATTGCAAGGGTTTTCACTGAACCCTGTGATCTTGAACTCCATATTATTATGCCTGGCTTTAATCCTCATATTCTTCAACGTCTTTTTTGCCTGCAGCAACTCTCAGATTATTAATAGAATGAATCAGAAGGATTATAAAGTGGAAAGCTACAGCAAGGAGTTGACAGTTGTTTACCTTTAGCCAGTCAATACAACGGTGGTCTCTAACATTTTGGTTAGCAACAAGGAAATCTACTACAGGTCCAGGTGTCAAGATAACAGTTGTAGATACATCTACATGGAGAAATTTAAGCAACATTATATCCCACGTGTTCACTGCAAATCATTACCAGTGAAAGACGAAAACATAAAACAGTACCCATATTCAGGGATAAACCACCAAGATTTGGACTAAAGCTGGAATGGAGTCCTCTAACGCCAGTTATACCCCCTCCAACATCAATGAACATCCGTGAGTCATCATAAAAGAATGATTGCCTCACCAAAAGGCACCCTCTGCATCCAACATTATGTTTTAAGCAACAAGCTCACAAAAATTTTCAAAATTCGACCAAGAAAGGATATTCATTATGCCTATTAGCAGCTTCTTGTCTGAGTATAACATCCAGCACAGTCAGTGCATCTTGAACTCTTTCTGGTTTGGCTCCTTGAAGAGCAAAAGAGATGGACTTCAAGGGTATTTTGGCCGCATAACTGATCTTTACTTGAAATGTTTTTGCCAGTAAAGAGTGCTTTGAACGTTTACCAGAGTCCTTTGGGCTCCCACTACCACAAACAAAGGATTCTTTTAAATGAATGCCAGATGCAATGCTAAGTCTTAAGAGTAGTAGCAACACAAACAAATTTGACAATAGAATTCACCGTTTGCCAATTGAATCCTCAAGTATTACAGTGAACTCCAAGGTGTTTCTTGGTAGTGGACCAAATGTATAGAGAGCATTTGCCCCATCATAAGCAAATTTCCTCCCAGCAAGTTCAGAAGAGTATGTTTGATAAAGCCTGTTGATGACTTTTCTCCTATTCCCCTTGCTGTCAACAGCTCGTCCATCCTCATACTGAATGCAAACCTGTATAAAGATGAAGAACAATCATTGTTTTTTGTTGTATCTTAGGGGCTGAATAATCACAAGAAGAGGTACGGATAAGTATACACTGTAATGGTAAAAAATTTCATCAAGATTTCTGATAGAAGCTTTGAAGTGATTTGTGAGCAGAGAGATGTGTTGCCCAGAGGTCCCAAATCCAGGCCGACCAATTATAGACCACTCGGGCAGGTCCACCTCTTTTACCTCCACTTTTGGCGATATAGTTGGTGGTAAGGGGGGCAAAGATTGGGACGAATCATTCTGTATACCGGCCTTTTCCATTTCCTAGCTGAATCAGTAACCTAAACAATCAAACAGACAAACTTTCAAAACTATCCCTTTGAAGAAGGAAATCAAGCAAGGAAAAGAACCAGGCGCTTGGGATCATGTTCCAAACAGTTGCTGGAAAAAAACATGGTATAAGTCCATCTTATTTTTCCATATCTGATCTCAGAAAGAAATTGGTTAAACCAATTTTATCACATATTTTGTGGAATTTGCAGATAATATATCCATTCTTTTATTTTTAAATAGAAAAAGGAAACTAACATGGGATAAATTAGAAAATCTCGTAGATTTAACATACATCAGAAAAGATAAGTTTGCATCTCTGTCGATCAATCAAAAGATGCAATGTTATAGAACTACCTAACAAAATCTAACAATTGTTTATTAACATGAAAACTTTATTGATTTCTACAAATAACATAGTCAAAATCAGCAAAAGCAATCAAGTAAGCGGGCTATATTGGCCGTGGTCTTAAGTTGGTTCATATTCGCACCTCAACCCTTAGAAGAAAGCAGCTTACTATAAGGCTTTGCAAGTCAAAAAATTTCAATAATTGGGTCAGGAAAGCCATACATCTCATTTTCACTCTAAGTCTAGATCATCTTCTCCTACTCCTTCTAAGCCTGGGGATGCTAGTTTTCCTGATTCCTCTCTGCCAACTTCTCAGAGTGCTGTAGCATCAAGTCTCATTCCTTGTGTGTTCCTCATAAGTCGAATTATTGTCACTCAATTCTAGTGCAGGATGTAAATGAGGCTTATGTTGTTGATCCTATATAAGGTTCTGATAGTGAGGATGAGAGCTTTGAGATCGGAAGATTTTTCACCTCCCATAGTTCCATCTTTAGCAGACGCATTACTTGATGGGTTGATACCTAAGCCTGATATGCACATGTCCCTTGACACAGTGTCAAAATTTTCTTCACTTCTTTTGTGCTTCCACTGATATTGTTCTATCATTACCTCACCAATAATCCCTGAGTAGATCAATTGTTTTTTAAGGCAATAGTTCGTATTCATACTTTTCCAATCTATCTTAGGCTGTTTCTTGCTAAATAAATTTACATTATTCTAGCTCAACCATATGTAACTTCGACTATAGTTTTCAGACTGAGATAAAATACAGATTATTTTAAATAATTAAAATTATGTGCTTGCTATGGATGTGCATGGTAATCGCATGTTTATTAACACAGGTCTTCATACTTTACTTTGTGTCTCCTTAGCACGTCTTCCTCAATGTGTTAAGAAGAAATTTGGAAGCATCACCAGAGAATACTTTGTTTGGCAGGCCATCACACTTGAATAACACTTTGGTTTTCAATATTGCAAAACTGTTTCCGTCTTGGGGAGGGGTGGGGTCTGAGCTGATAGTATTGCAGTCCTTACTTTCAGTAGTCTACTCGACTCACACATTGTGCCGCTAAATTTGTGGTTCCAGTTGGTAATCCTACAGTTGAGTTTACGTACATTCTTCAGTCAAGTGTTTGTTACCAATAATTGGTCACCGCCAAAGATTGCCCACCTTGAAATGAGTTTCAAACATTGTTATCGAGCATTCAATACTAGTATCCAGTCTTAGATTTATTATAAATTCAGTTTTCCTATTTCTTTGTTAAATTAGGATTTTTTTCATTGAATTTTCTTTTATTACTTTTCTAGTTAGGAATATTTTTATTTTTACATAGTATAGGATTATGCAGATTTTGAACCCTATAAATAGAGGACTTTTTAGTTATTTATGAATGAATAAATTTTAAACTTCTCAAGAATTTCCTTGATTTTCTTAAGTTATTTGTGAGTGGAATCTTTTAGGGATTAAGCTCGATAACTTATATATTAATTATTTATTTTATATAGTACTTTGATGTGCCATTCATCCCTTATTATCAGTGACCTCCCGCCCCACTTCCCTCCCCTGAAGTGGGAGAATAGCTCCAAGACAAAAGCCCACCAAACTCCAACATCAGGGAATAAAAATCTCTACAATCACTAAAACAGAAAACAGAATGGCGTAAAAAGATCTCCATTATCTGGTTCCGACGAGGAAAATTTTCATTAACATAAACAAAAAGTAATTATTAGGTAGGTCAAAACTAAAACCCAATGCAAAAGAATCAAACCCACAGATGAGGATAGAAAAAACTAATAAGAATCTAGCAACAGATGTTCGGTAAAAAAACACGTAAATAAGAGTGAAATTTGCATTTTCATTTAATCTCAGGGTTCAGCGGAAAATGGATAGAAAATATAACCTTATGAATAGCCGGAAGTGAGTCTTCAACTATGCAATTCTGCAAGAGAAAAATGCAATTCTTCAACTCTTCAGATAATTTTACTCTCCCCGCTCTCCCCCACGCTGCAGTTCTGCGGCCAAGTGTGGGTGCGACGGGCGGGAAAACTGAGTCTAAAAATTTTTGGGTAATTTTTCTGTACAGCTTTCTGTGACAGCCACCGTATGGTGCACAATATTTTTGCGTGGACTCCTTGTTTGGACTTTTAGAGCATTTCTAGTGCAAAGGAGAAAGCTGAACGGAAAAGGAAAAGGTAAAAGAGGGTCAAATTTACCACCTCTTTTGGAGAAAATAAAATATCTTGTGTTCTAAAATTATCAATTAGCAATTTATATTACACATGAATTCAAGAGTCTTAAAAATATAGCTCAAGAACTCATTGCCCTAGGGTTTACCTAAATTTTTTTGCACCCTTTGGTCCCCAAAACCACCAAAATTTGCATATTTCTCCCACCAGACATGCTCTTAAATTACCCCCCCTGTATCCAAAAATAAATAAATAAGTCTAACCTGCCCTAAAAAAATAATAAGTCTAATTAATGTGTAGACTAACCTTTTTTCCATTTTTAATAAATTTTTCCCTTTTATTTTTTTTTCTTTTTGTTTCCCTTTTTTTTTGGGTGGAATAGGTGGAATTGAACATAGGATTTTAGCAAAAATTCAATAGTAATATTCCAAAATTGTGTAACCTTTACACTTTGTTTGATTGAGATTTTCTGAAATCAATTCTCACTCAAATTTATTTACAACCACATATTTATATTTTAAAATAATTTTACACTTAAATTAATACTCTTTTTTTTAACTTTTCAATCACACATTCTCATAGAAAATCACTTTTCACAAAATTGATTCTCAAAAATTTAAATCAAAATAATTGAACACAAAAACAAACATCACTTCTACATTTGTTCTTCGATCATGTGAATTATCTTTCTAAAGTGGGAGGCGATTCTCCACAAGGGGTCTCTTTTTCATATCAAAAATTCTAGCAGGATATGAAATTGTAACATGATTAAGTGACATTGTAGATGCAATACAATTTCATTGAATCATGAAAAAATATCCATATAATTATCATTCTATGAAATTATGACACATAAGGATAACGCTTATTTATATCATTCTTCCATGTCTCCCTAAAATTGCTCTTTTCATATTTATAAATTTCCTTTTTAGTCTTCCAAATATGGCGTAAGTGGCAAAATTTGTATCATGTTTTGTGTGTAATAGCGCAATCGTTTAGCCTTCTATTTTTATCTATATTTACCAAAAGTTACCATATATTGTGTGAGTATCTTGAATACACAAAACAAAACATCTTATAAATTTTTTCGCTAACAAGTAGGGATGTAAACGAGTTGAGTCAGTTCACGGGCCTAAAATTTCTATTCCTCTTCAACTCTGACTTTTTATGACCCGGGCCAAAAAATGCCTGAAGCTTGGCTCGCCCAAAAAAATAGAGCTCAAACCTGTAATTTGGGCTTTTTATGAGCTAAGAGAGGCTCAGGTTAACCTCATTTTTCCTTTTTATTTTCCTTAAAAATTTTAAAATTGAAAAAAATTAAAGAAAAAGAAAAGGACGAAGCAATTTATTAAAAATAGTTTTACATAGTATTATCCATGAAAACTTATATGATTTATTAAAACTAACCTGATTAATGCAATTTTTTTTCTTATAATTAACGCAATTCTTTTTTTTTTCTGAACATATAATTAATGCAATTCTAGTATCACGTATTTGATATATATATTTGTTGAACTAACCCTGTTCGTAATTTTTTTGATAAAAACTACGGCAGCGTGGCCGCATGGGGTCTAATTTCCCCTTCAAGATGGGGGCCTTGTATGGCCCAAATGACAAATCAAGCCCTGCCCAACAAATTTCTTCCTAATAAGTTATAAATAGAAGAGGCGTCGAAAATCCAGATTTCCCAATTTTCCTCCGATCGATTCTTCGTTCTCGCGTCTCCACAATCACCCGTCGACTTCTCCACCGGACCGATCTTTGACATTATCTGCTCGCTTCTAAGCACAGTCGTCTTTGGCTTGGAACTCGGAAGGTATGGTTTTGCTTTTTGCATTCGGCTCAACCGATCTTTTACCATTGTTTCCCTCAATGTAATTTCTTTTATTTATATATTGTTAATTATTAAACAAAAGTTGTTGAATATTGAAGAACGCAATTGTCTATCTGTACTTCAATCTGCTGTATTGGGGTCCATCTCTTTGTTTTTCAGATCGGAAACATTCTCGATTGCCCTCTTCTTTTTTTGAATAACAATTTTTTTATTTGAAGAAGTTTCAAAAGTCTATTTGCTCTGAATAAATTATTGGGTTTTTGCATGTTCTGGCCTTTAGGCAGGTTGAAATTTTTGCAAGGGAAATTTGCTCGATATTTATTACTTTTTTCCCATTCTTCAGGTGCTTTTTGTTCTGTTATTTTTTGTGGTTTATGTGAGAAAAAGGATTGGATTATTTTTTGCCTTCGCAGGCACAGGCAAAATAACTTCATAATGAATTATATAGTACTGTAAGAAAAATTGAATGGATTAGCTATATTATTCATAGAGAAAAATGTTTGGACAACTAGATTACAAATATTTCATACATATTATTGCTTTGATTGGTTATTCGTGAATAACTAGAGTTATTGTTTCTTTGCCGGCACTATTTTTAACTTAGTATTTAAAAAAATAAAAATTAAAAAAATAAATAAATAAAGACACTAAAAGGGTCAGTTGGGGCCTCATCAACCGCAGGTCAGGCCCTGATTGAAGCTGGTTGAGCTTGGCACTGTTAGACGTGCTTCAATCATGATGCAAGGCGATGCTTCTTGTAAAAAAGATGGTGGAGTTGATCACCTACATAAACTGACAAATAATTTCTCTAATGAATCTAAGGCACAAAACAACGAAGCAAGGCAATTACGAGTTACAGCGGTATTTCCTTTTTCTCTTTGTTTTGTTATTATAGAATGGAAAGTGAACATCTTGACACATATGATGACAAGATTTCTGTTTTATTTGGAGTTGCAGCTCAGGAAAATGCTTGACCTCCTGGTACATGCTTCTAACTGCTATTGTCCACATTGCCAATATACAAAATGTCTCAAGGTGAAGGGACTTTTCCGCCATGGTATGGTGTGCAAAACTACTGCTTCTGGAGACTGTACTATCTGTAAGAAAATGTGGTATCTCCTTCAGCTTCATGCTCGAGCATGCAAAGAATCAAATTGTAGTGTGCCACGCTGCAGGTTATTTCATTTTAACCTTTACTAATTTTGTCACTCTTTCACTTGTATTTATGAAACTAATTTTTGTAATAGAGATTATCATATTTATATATCCATAATCTTCAAACAGGGATTTGAAGGAACATCGCAGAAGGCTGGAGCAGCTGTCTTATTCGCGACGAAGGGCTGCTGTAACAGAAACGATGAGGGAACTTAAGGTTTGACCAACCACTAGTATTTACAGTTTGGCCGGGATTTTGGAAATTTTTGGGGCAAGCAACTTGAACCCTTGTGTTAATGTTTGAGAGGTGAGAAGGGATTCAGTTTCATTTATTAACGTTAGGAGCATATTTTTTTCATTCATGTGTTTCGGGTTTAGGCTCGATGGTGAAGTAGATTAGTAGGAGTCCTGTTTAGCGTGAGATGTCTTACGCTTTATCATTTCACATTTCTTGTTTTAGTTCTCATATTATTTACTACCATAATAATGTGATTGCAATTTTATTTTATCATACTTACTAGGTCTTACTTCATTTGTGCATTGGGGAATATATTTTATGTACTCACATTTATATTTGCTGGTATGCAATGCGCTCTTTGCACGTGATCTTCGAATTAGCTCCGGCCTCCCTCTTCCGGCGCCCCCTTTGCATCTCGTGCCATGTGGTGGTGGCAGTGGCGGATGAATGAAAGTGGTGGTGGAAGAAATTTTGAGTCATAGGGTTTAAATAGAATGATGAAATATATATATATATATATTTATTTATATATACACACACACAATCCGTTAGGTTTAAAAGTTTAATTTAACATGTGGCCGTAATATGTGATTCATTAGTATTAGGTTCGTTAAATTAAATAAATAAATATTAAAATAAGAAATTATATAAATACTTTTAATAATAAGTAAATAATAAGAGGTTGCAAAAAAAAGTAAATAATAAGAAAATAGACTTATTTTTACAGTGATTCAAATAACTGTTACAGTGGTTAAGTGTTCACGTTTTGGTCGGGAGGTTCTGAGTTCGAATCACGTTTACCCCTCTCCTCCCCCATCTCCCCACATATTTAAAAAAAAAAAAAGGGAAAAGAGGTTATTTTCACAATGCAAAATGGTCGATTTCCAAGTAGTTTCAAATGAGAGTTAGAATTGAGACCTATGACAAAAATAGGGTATTATATTTAATTACCTCAAAAAGGGAAGGTAATTGAACCCATGATTCCAAAATTAACTGGAGCAAAATAAATTACCTGTAAAATTAGTCTAAGAAGTTTAGGATGCAATTATTTGTGCAAAGGTTAAGATGAGCTGAACAACTCTTTATGTCAAAAATTTGTTCAAATTTGCTGATTTCATTGCTTAGCAACACCAGAGCGGGAAAAGAGGAAAACTTATAAATCTCTCTGGAGGTAAAATTCTGGGATATATAATCCCGCTATAAGTATGGATATGGCCAGAGATAAGGATTATAAGAAAACAAAAGATTTTCGCACTGCTTAGAAAAAAGTAGATAAAAATGCAAAATGCTGTGGGAAAGAAAAGAAATAGATCGGAAGAGCTAGTGTATTTCGTTGATCATCAAATTTTCATCTCTTCACAACAAAAATGGGAAAAAAAAATGAAAGATGAGTTTTTTGAAAGTCTCAATTTAGCTCATTTTAAAATTTACAATAAACATTTTAACACTTAAATTTTTGCGAGGGTATTTTCATCCAAAAACATTTTTCCATCATAATTTGTTACGACCTTACGATATAACTCACCCTCAAAAGCTAGCTGTTATCGGGAGTGTGCCCAAAAGATTATATAAACCTAACATTTCTCTCCGAATTTTTCCATATGAAACTAGTCTAATACCTAAACCCCACATGTGCAAATACCAATGTCACCTCCCGTATTGGGTAGGCTATGCATTAGTCATGGCTAGTCTCAAGCGAACTCTGCAATACCGACATCACCTCTAGCCGCTGCACAATTGCAACTGAAAGCCGTGGTGGCTTGCTCTAAAACCAATTATTACAACCTCATGGGAAGAACTCACCCTCAAAAGTTACCTATTGAGGGAAGGGTGCCCAAGAGATTATAAACCCAAATTTTTCTCCTAATTTTTCCATGCGGGACTAGTCTGATACCTATACCCTATATGTTTTCTCCACTAATGTTGGACATGTCTGGTACCATGCAATTGAAATGTATACATAACCTTTTACATTAAACATTTTAAAATTTTTGCAAGGGCATTTTCATCCAAAAAAGTTTTTTCAACATCCAAAAGTGTTTCCCAACATCATCCCTTTTATTAGTATAAGAGCATTTCCAACTGCACACTTTCGGTTCTAGCATACATGGCATATATAATTAAAAACATGTAGCGAAATGTCTCCGTTAGAGAATGTGAATTGTGAAAATAGTCGAACGCATGTATATTAATTTTTGTCTTATATGGTTGGTGGTTATGAGGAGAGATATAAATACAAAAACAAAAGAAAATAATAGATAAATAATGTCTAGCACAAGTTGTCCATGTTTTCTCTTGTCAAAAGGGGTTTTTTCGATGACGTGGCTACAAATTTTTTGCAATTTACATGCTATTGGAGATGCTCTAAGAGCCTTTCCAATATGTTTAGTCGTTCGTGGCTTATGTGGCACAAAAATAGACAGGAGTCTTTACTTATTTGGTATTCTGAACATTGACTCTCCAAAAACCATCTCCAACACAAAAACCATCCATCCATACCTGGTCTCCATTTTCCACAAGAAAAAGGTACTATTTCTCTCTCTCTCTCTCTTCTCTCCGATTCAGATCTCCCATATCACTATTTACCTCAGTTTTTCTATAGTGTCCAATGGGTCCTGTGGTGTCCAATGAGTGCTTGCCATATAACCCCTAATATACCATACATGGTGTCTAATGGACACCAGAGAATGTGCTCTATTTACCCTCCCTCAAAATCCAAAACTTGGGGACGTTAATTTCTTGGCCTCTCCCCTCCCAAATTTTCTGAGGCATCGGTTTTTCTTCTCTTCCCTTGAAGACCCATTTCCCCAGTCTTGCCCATATTTTTTGATGCAATAGACAAC
>CAVNYN010272755.1:0-41669 GCA_963692815.1 Nyctanthes arbor-tristis | reverse complement strand
TGTCAAAGAGCCTTCGGTGCAAAGGTTATGACATATATCTCACAAGTTAAGAGTCTGTTATTTGCTCCTATATCTCACCGGTTAGAATCATCTGTTGTTTGTTCCTGTAGGTTGTTTCATTTAATACCTGACGTTGTAGGATTTTTTTTCTACTGATATGTCCTTTCTTTTTGAAAGTGGATTAAGAGATAATCTTGTTAACTCCTTTCAGGTTGTGTTGGTTCGTACTTATAGCTCCGTCATATAACTCAGAATGGCTGAAGGTCAAGAAAATGACAAGAACATCGAAATATGGAAAATAAAAAAATTGATCAAAGCTCTGGAATCTGCCCGAGGAAATGGTACCAGCATGATCTCCCTGATTATACCCCCAGGGGATCAAATATCTCGGGTCACTAAAATGCTTGCCGAAGAGTATGGTACAGCTTCAAATATTAAGAGCAGGGTAAATCGTCAATCCGTGTTAGGTGCGATCACATCTGCTCAGCAGAGGCTTAAACTTTATAGCAAAGTACCTCCAAATGGATTAGTTCTATATACTGGAACTATAGTGACTGAAGATGGAAAGGAGAAGAAGGTTACCTTTGACCTTGTTCCTTTTAAGCCCATAAACGCTTCTTTATACCTTTGCGACAATAAGTTTCACACAGAGCCCCTTGGTCAACTCTTGGAATCTGATGAAAAATTTGGTTTCATTGTCATGGATGGAAATGGCACCCTTTTTGGGACATTAAGCGGTAACACCCGGGAAGTGCTTCACAAATTTACTGTTGACCTTCCAAAGAAACATGGAAGGGGAGGACAGTCAGCTCTGAGGTTTGCTCGTCTTCGAATGGAGAAGCGCCATAACTATGTAAGAAAGACGGCAGAGCTTGCTACTCAACATTTTATTAACCCCGCAACAAGCCAACCTAATGTGTCGGGATTAATACTTGCTGGATCAGCTGATTTCAAGACTGAGCTGAGCCAATCTGATATGTTCGATCCACGCCTCCAGGCCAAGATACTCAATGTTGTAGACGTGTCATATGGTGGAGAAAATGGTTTCAATCAGGCGATTGAATTATCTGCTGAAATTCTTTCCAATGTGAAGTTCATACAAGAAAAGCGCTTGATTGGCAAGTTTTTTGAAGAGATCAGTCAGGATACTGGAAAATATGTTTTTGGTGTGGATGACACAATAAAAGCTTTGGAGATGGGAGCTGTTGAGACATTGATTGTTTGGGAAAATTTGGATATAAACCGATATGTGCTCAAAAATAGCACAAACAATGAGATTGTTGTTAAACACTTGAACAAGGACCAGGAGGCTGACTCGAGCAACTTCAAGGATCCCGAGACATCTGGTGAATTGGAGGTTCAAGACAAAATGCCCTTGCTGGAGAGGTTTGCCAACGAGTACAGAAACTTTGGCTGCACACTTGAGTTCGTCACCAACAAGTCTCAAGAGGGATCACAGTTCTGCCGAGGATTTGGTGGCATTGGTGGAATTCTTCGCTACCAACTCGACATTCGATCTTTTGATGAGCCATCTGATGACGAAGGATTGTACGAGGACTCAGATTAAATCTCCTGGTACTCATGCCAAGAAGAGACAATCCACATCTGCTTCAAGTTCAGATTAAATTTGCCCGGTACTCATGCCAAGAAGAGAAAATCTACGTCTGCTTCAAGTTCTGTAACTTGCATCGCCTGTGAGTTTCTGGTTATCATGGGATCTTATATTGATCTGATACTTATTTAAGTTGATCGACTGAGTCTTTTTTCCCTCAAACTTACATGATGAAAGGGTATCATCTGGTTGATTTTTACTATGGTATGCTATTATGTATCTTGAATGAAACCAAAGTTCATCACATGTTCTCAAAAATTTCAGTTTACCAGCAAAAGTTGTCAGATATCTTGTACCATTGTTTGTCGTTCTTTTACTTTGCTAGGAAGTAAGGACAGATGTTGAACTCTACAGTCACCTTGTCTAGTTTCAAAAGTTGTCACACTTGTCCTCAGAATTTTTGTTCTCAAATTCAGCTCTTTCCTCTTTAAATTAACGAGTTTCTTGATTGACTATCATCAGTGCTTTGAAAGGGTTTGGGGGCTTGTCATCTATGTTCTCGGTAAGTATATACGCAGTCGAAAACAAAGTGAAAAATGAGTCTCTAGTATAGAAAGTTGGTCACATGTATTTATAATCGTAATCCAGTTATGGCACTACTTCGTTCCATGTGGTTGAGTGTATAGATGTAGGTCATGTGAATTTTCCAATATATGTGTCATGTGTCTATACACACATATGGGATGAAAATTTTCATAAATCTTTTGATATGGGATTAAAGAGACTATTTTTTTCTTCAAGTGGTACCAGGAACACGATTTTCTCCTTAAAATTCTCAATACGGCTTCCAGCATCTATTGTGGTACACTCTGGTCTGATTATGAATGAGGTGTAATATGGTCCAAGTATGAGTTAAGTTTGTCTCTTTTATAATTGGGTAATAATATATATGGTCCTAGTACGAGTTCAGTCTGTCCCCCATTTATTATTGGGTAAATACCGTTTGGAGTCTCTAGCCTTATATTTTTTTAACGCTCAGGTCCTAACCTTTAATTTCTAGTAGTTAAGGTCCAAAAGCCTTTTAAAAACTAGTACAAGGATGAAGTGATACAACTCTCCTTACATTCTATGTGTTGTGAATCTCAAGAAATGTAATTACAGGTACTCAAGTATGGTATCTTGACCGCCAACTCGAGAAAGTGAATTTAGAGTAAAGGATGAAGTGACTCAACTTGATATATCACGTAGATTCTCAAGTTTTACCATTCTTTGTGAAAATTGGGTTCATTGCTGACTTTGAATAAAATAAATATGTGAATATAATATGTACATGGGAATAGTGTAGAAAGCAGATACAAGCGTCTTTTTTGAACAGTTTGAACTTTTAGGTAAGTTAGATCGGATATCATTAAGAACTTTATATCATATGGGGCCCATGAGGACCGGAGGGAGGGAGGGAGAGATCATCAAAAATCTTTCCATTGTCCATTAACATGAGGTTAAACCTAGTATATATAGAGTGTATATGGAGAATAAGAGAGATGATCATAAGCTAAGGTTGTACATTGATGGTGTCATGTTCCTCGAGTTGCCATTTGACCTAGCACTGGAGACGGGAGAAGAAGGAGAAGAGAAGGAAGAAGAAGCAGATGAATACGACGTCGACTCCGAAGCCAGCCCGGATGTCGACGAGGCAATTTCGACGAGCAAATCGACAAAAGCTCCAACTATGAATCCATGGTTGATCTCTCCGTTCATCCTCAAATACCATTCCAACAATTCCTCCAAGCATTCCCAATCCTTCAATCCATGACTCTCCACCATTTCTTGCATTGATTTCTTGAAATCCAAGTAAGGATCATCCGATTCCATTGCCAGGGCCACACTCTCCTCGAAAGGCAAATCTTCTTGAGTATCGTCGACGCTCATTTTCTTCCTCATCGTCTTCGCCTCGTCTAAGATGGAGCTTGTGTCCCCTGCAGGCTTGAAAAACAGCCTGCTGCTCTCCGATCTCGCCCAGCGAATGATCGACTCCAATGACTGATCCTGTCCTCTTGAGTTAATCTCCTCGGATTCGGTCGAAAAGCTAGCACATTCCGAGGAATTCGTGAACCATGACTCCGCCGGCGTATCCACCCCGTCGAAGAAAACAGAGTTAACCGTCTTGAACATCTCGTCGTCCCTGGCTCGAAAAGAAAGAGTCTTCGGCTGCTTGCATGAGGGCCATTCCACCCATGGCTGCTTGCCTGCTTCTTTGTTCTTGAAAATGGAAGGAATCAGCTTCATTTTTCTCTTCAAACAGAACTATGAGAAAGAAAGAGAGAGAGAGAGAGAGAGAGAGAGAGAGCAGTTGGGTAGTTTTAATGACTTTTGTTGGATATTTGTAGTAAATAGGGCCCTTTATATTAATGGAGATCAAATGAGGGCTATAAAGGAGAGAGGTGGGAAGGAAGGTGGAAAGGAAATGGAGAATGGTAGGACATCTCATGCCTCTATTAAATGATATATAATAAATGCAAGCCAATTAGGACAAGAAGAAGAAGAAGAAGCAGGATAATAACTTTGTTTATTTCCTATTATTAATGTAACATTTGATGATTTTAATAATGTTGCAAGGCTGCTACCAAATGCATTGCAGCCTCCCATTGTTAATCTATTTTTATTAATAATTCACATATCTGAGTTATTATTAGAAGTACATTGAAGAATTGTGCGTTTTATAGCCTCCGTCAACATTCAATAGTTCCTGTTTTGTGGGTTATGACGAGAAACTAGACATGTGACTTATTCTTTGATTAAAATAAAGAAACACAAATATTCTGTTTTTCACCGCTCACAATTTTCCACGATGATGTTATTGTTATCTTCGTAATAAGTCTATCACGGTGTATGTTACAAGAAGATCCCTAATTAGGGGGAAAATAGGGTACTCAAGTTTCTCGTATACTCTTAAGTTTCACGATGATGTTATTGTAATTGTCGTGAAAATTCTATCACACTATGAGACAATTTCCAGTTCAGAGGGGAAATGGGGATACTCAAGTTTCTTGTAATATATATTTGAAATGAATTGCAAGTCTTTATGACATCTAGTACAATATCAAGAAGAATGATTCTGAAGAGACATGAAACATTAAAATAAATGACATTCTCACATAACACAATTTTATTGAGTGATGATCACATGAATATTCTTTCATCATATAATAAAATTGTGTCAAATCTACAATATTATTAATCCAGTCATTTTTTCACGAATAATGCTATTTATCTAAACTCGAGACTAATTGTCATATCTTTATTAGCTATTGAAAAAATGAGGGCCCCATGTATTTATGCATATAAACTCATCCTCTAATATAGTAATGTCAATTAGACCGGTATCCAATCTAAATAAATAGCATTACTCTTTTTTCACATCTCCCTGGAATTTTTATAGTATCAAGAAAGATAAATTCATAGTTTATTCATAGTAGTTCCCAGTGTGCTATATATGTGTGTGTGAAAATCATTTTCTCGAAAATGGCAATAATAATTTCAGTGCATTGATTTTGAAATAGATACAAAACCCAGTAAGGAAAATGAAGGCATGCTGCAAGATGTTGATCAATCAAAAGAGAAAAAGCAAAGATCTTTCCCCACTACAATTTCCCAAAAATGATGTAAATAGGGTTCTTCATTGGTTGCATGCAAAGTTTCTGAACTCTCTGATTCTGATATTACTGAGAGACAGTAATCTGAGAAGCACAAGTTAGTGTTAATTATAATTCTGAGAAAAAGTGATATATAATAGACCAGAAGCAGATGATTGGATTCCTATTGGTACAAAGCTTGTTAGGCATGAAAAGGCAAATATCATGTGGGATATTAAATGCTAGCATGCTTGCCCTTGCCAAACTATTTAAAGAGGTATGAATATTTGGTGCAACTGAAGCGACTTATATTAACTATGTTTGTCATATATGTTCTCCCATTCTACATCATGTCTATTAATGCTTCGTCTAATACGGTAAATTGGGCAACGTTAAAAGATTAAAATAATTCTTGTACATTGTAATGTTCAGTTGAATAAAAGATCACGTACAAGCTTATCTGATCCCACCCTGTCATTTTCGGTTGCGTTCTAAATGCTAGCCACTTATAGTAGTACTGTATTCAATGGAGGAGCCATGTGGGGTTCTATGGGGGTCACTGGACCCCATTGATTTTTTTTTTTTTTTTTTTTTGAATTGAGGTTTTGGCCTTTTTGTGGTTTAAATATTAATTTTCTAATACATTATTTGTTCGAGTAAAAATGTTTAGATTGTTAAGTGACATGAATTATGAACTTTACTTTAGATTGAAATTTCAAATTGGAAAAACTAGTTGACAATGTTATTCGGAAATTTGTTGTTTGAAATAATTTTATAATTTTTTTATACAAGTAATTTTATGAAGTTATGTGTAATAAATATGTATATATTTTATGAAAATGATAATGTTTTCACTATTTGGAATCCCAAAGTGAATAAAATTCAATATATATAATTTTTTATTTATTCAAATTTAGTTTGTGAAAAGAATATATTTAAGTTATGCTCCCACTAAATAATCATCCTGACTCCTCCACTGAGTATATTTATATGTTTAAAGCTCAACTATATCATACCTATGGCAAAACTTAAAGAGTCACTTTCTAAGTTCCATGTGAGAAAATCATATCTAAAGATAATCAACTTATCCATACATGCAAGTAGACAATTTATGCGTTCACACGCCAGCCACATAAGGTTAACATTATCACATCAAATCAAAATAACTGTTGATGGAAATGTTTCATTTTCTGAACAAATCAATATTTTGCTTGTGTAAACACGCTTTAGTTGTTAAGGGTACATGATTTGCTGGCAATAATTGAGTTGTCTATTTAATTGAATAGTTCATACAAACTAAACAAGTTGACTACAAGAAAGCAACCCATTTCTTGGCATGCTATGAATGATAATATCATATTTGTTTTATTTCAGTACATTTTAATTTTAATATATATATATATATAGGATAATAAGAGTCACAAAGTTTGTTACATCAATATAACTGCAATGTGTATCAAAAGAACAAAAATATATGTATATATAACTATAGTTATTAGTGTGTCCGGTGTATCTGTGTATAGCCACGTATGTAAGTACTTAAATAAATATTTGATAATTATCATGACACAACGATTCTTTAAACTTGTCTTTAAGTTTTGTGGGCACAATATGTTGTCTCTTTACAAAAGTAGTATGCATCTTTACGTCTAAACCTTTTGTTGTGTCAACAGTATAAAAATTTTTAAGGAGGTGCCGTTGTAGTATTAACGGCTGGTACCTCCTATTTCATGTGGAACCTCACATAACATGCATCTATTCTCTCACATGAAACAAGAAGTACCACACCTTTATAGAAGTGTCATAATCGAATTGTTTAATAGTATATTGGACTGTCTTGTTATAGAGACCATGTGATCTTCATTAGAGAGGACCACATGATTTCCATCATGAATATCATCAAATTATGAAAAAGTAAAAACCCATATATAGATTCATGAATCGGCATATAAATTTATTCAGATTATATATATATATAGTAGTTTCTATAGCAAATTCAGTATATTGAAGGGGGTATGACGCAATATGATCAAGAAAGATTTATGTGCACCATTATCTTTCAGAAATGGAATGCAAGTCACAAAGATCTAGATGTTATGTGTACTCTTGTCGTAGGTTAAACATGAGTTTGCTAATAAATTGTTAATCTTGCATTAAATCCCATTTATTATTATTATTATGCATGCAGAAATTCTGATATTCTCTGAGTAGAATTGAAATCAAGAACCTACATGTGAATTTATGAGCTCTCATTTATTTATTATTTAATTTGAACCTCAAAACATGTTCCGGAACAATTGTTTTTTTCCATATAATAATAATAATAATAATAATAATAATAATAGAGAGCCAAGTGCCAACTCTCGTATTCAATTGTATATATTGTTAGAATAATTTTTTTTCTTTTTTTTTTTGCCTTTCCTCCTTCCTCTCTTATTTTCCTCACGTGGTGTGGATAGGATACATACAAGAAATATGTTACCCATATGAGTGCCATTACCGCCACTGGTGGACCTACAGTGAGGCATTTGGGGCAGTGGCCCCCAGCCCCCACCCCACAACCAAAAGATTTTTCTTGAAGAATGTTATATAAATGTTCCCAAGGTAGTACCATATTTAAGGTTAAATTTGTAATGTCATGACCATTTCCACAACTATTCCTTGGATGTTCCTCTTCTTCCCAAATACTAACCCATTACATGTACCTAAAAAGAATTCTATATTCGCTTTCATTACTTGAAAAGTCTAGATCCACCCATGAAGGCGCCTATATGGGTGCTAGAAGATTTTCATTTCAATCTATCATGCCTACCGAACATGTCCTAGAAGTCCAATGATACCCATATAATTACCCTAGTTGTCGAGGGGACAACCTTACCTACCATTGAAAGAACGGCGTTAGAGCAGAACAATACTTGTAAATGTTTTTCACCTTTGCCGCTCGTAGACAAAGAACATGTGCCCTTGCGTAAAATTAAGATCTCTTCCAGTTATCATTCTGGTTACACCACCGATTTTGTGGTTGAAAAGCAAAAATCAGTTGAATCTCTTGTCTCCAGGGAATATTACTAAAATGGTGCAAACATTGTAGACTTCTTCTATTCTATTGTAGGAAGTAGTGCAAATGACCAGTTATTCTCACCAAGAGAATGGTCCCCTGCTCCCTTTGTCCATATAAAATAAGGTCGTTATAACTATACTTACAATTACGTTAAGGATTTCTGGGTTATAGAATATTTCAAATTTTAAATCGAATTTACGAAGGTTGGCTTGTGAAAGCATCTCCAGTGTGACAACATGTACGGTAAGGGAGAGTTATACACATTCCCTTCTTTCTTACCTTTTTCTTTCTTTCATTCTTCATTCTTTCTCCACATTATTTGGCCACTTTCTACACGTTGTCGAGTCCCCTACCGTGCACACTGTCGCAGGTACTCTTCGCAATTCACATTATTTTATTAATTTGGTTTTTTATTACATTAAGCTCTACCCCTTGTATCGAGGAATAATTCCAACACCTTAAACCCTGCTCGATGAATAAGAATAAGATAATGTTATCCATCAACAATGGTAATTATGATGTAACATGACACGGGTTGTGAACATCATACCTTTATTAATTAGTGAATTTACCATTTAATGTTGTATCGCACGAAACACCGTAATATTTCCATTACGATCTATAAAAAACAATATTAGAATGAACAAGTGTGCATATGAATGCTCACACCCACTCTATTTAGATCGAGAGTGCAAAGTATTAATGCATTATCAAAGCCAACATTGTAACTTAATTTTCTTGAATAAAATAATCATAGAGGTGGAGATAGTGACTCGAACTCGAATTAAATATCCGATAAAGGGTGTCTTAACACCAGACAAGTCACTTTGCCCAACATTTTAACTTATTGAAGGGTTGAAAATTCTATTTTTTTTTCAATTAAAAAAAAAATCGAATAAAATATTGTTTATGGGGTTGAGGATTTATGGTGGAATCTTGAGAATATTTTACTTACTATTGAATGATTTTTGGAAGATTGAGAAAAGGTGTGCGTGAACTGTTTTGTCTCCTATCTACCATTACTTGTGATTTGTTGAAATCGTCCAAAGATAAGGCACATGCTATGCTACTTGACCTTCCATCACCATCATCATAATTAGGAACCTTAATCATCTCTTAATTTATGCATTAACAATGAGATTATGAAACATACCCACCATTCATAATGTATGTCGATATGCATCATACATGCATATCCAGATAAGATAATAATAATCATATTACAAGAATTTTCGTAATTAAATTAAATATAAGAGTATTGTAACCTAACAAAACTGATTTAAGGGACCTCCCCAACCAAGCATAAGCATGCTTGAGGTATTTCGTGCATGCTTCGTGGATATACATTATGGAAATTACACGTGCTCTAATGAATTCTATCTAGATTTATACTATATATAAATGTGCAAGAAGTTTCTAATACCATTTATGGGTAATATCATACAAACGGATGAGGTGACAAAATGTAGAAGAGGCATGGCAGTAAGTAGAATATACGTTGATTTTCTACTGGGGCAAGCTATGCGGGCTAGTACTATGAGAAAACCAACCGCCAGTATTAGAAAATTTTCATATAGATGAGACGGTTTAACACAAAAAGAATAATCCTCCTATCTAGTTCTCTAGAACTAGAGATGTCGAGAAATTTAATAAATTTATTAGAACATTAATAAAGATGACAAACCTATTGCCTACCCGTGTCCTACACTAGAAACCTAGCTAAATTAAAGAAAATCAATTCATTTTGTACACTGTCTATTGTCTAACATAACGTATCATATGTGTCTAATGTTGCATACCAAATATGTCTGCTGCATTGGACTTGGACATTCTAAAAATTATGTAGAGAAGAGGGGTAGTTTCTTTAACAAAGAAATGGACATTATCCAACAACTCAGCACAAATGAAAACGTAAAAAAGGAACACTATTCAAGCTTTTATTTATTTATTTATTTAAAAGAATATAAGGCTAGAACAGTAGTTACAAATTTGATATGGAGACATTCGGTAAATGTAATACATTTTTCACCACTAATTTTATTCACATAGACATGACCCCTCATGCAAATTAGTGAAAGGGAAGATTAATGTACACAGGATGTCTCCAGATAAAAATTAAGTAGCTAACATCGTTTGTGATGTTTCCAATAAAAAGCTCACATTGATCTGAGCTAAGAATACACTGCAAAATGCAAAGAGCTAAAAACTCAAGTCTTTTTGTCTGATTCGTCAGAGACTAATAAATATTCATAATTTATTATAAACAATATTATGGATTAATTGCATGGAGACAATTGTGAAGTCAATGACCTAACCTAACTCTTGTCCTATTGATTTTTCTACCTGCTTCAAGGGAAAAATATAAATTTCATACCATTTTGCATGTTTATTATCTCGTACAGGGTTGAAATCTAGTTTGTTTTATATCGTCAAAAAAGGATGTATCAGTGAATCAGATGTAACGTTGAACCAAACTTGACTGAGAAATGACAAATCCAAGCAATCAACTTCAAGTTTATTGAGAATGATAACCCTTCGTTTTGGTTCGATTAGGCCACTATTTTCTTTTGAGTCCTCCATTCAGGTTCATTGCTACATCCATTGAAAGGATCAAATTCATTAAATCCCGCGTATTAGTCTTGATCTAGTCTTCCCTCTACTAAATGGGACAAAAACAAGGGGAGAAGTGTAAGACTGAGAATCGACTAGATCACTAGAGAATTTTGGCAGAAATTTTAAGAAAAGTGACTTTCTGTCGAACGTGGTTGAAAATGAATTTGAGGAAAAAACGATTTTCACAAACTCTCTCCCAAACAAGCCCTTAGCTTACCAGCTAAATCACCTATTTTGTTACTCTTATCACATAATAATCTCCGCCCAACCCCCAAACTCCCAAAAATTCTCTCTCACTCACTCTTTTAACATATTTTAGTAAATTTACTTGGAACTTTCTAAGCTTAGCCATACAAGCATTGCATAAATTAATTTGCATTCCTATAAACTCTAAAAATGATCTCCCGTAATCCTGCCAAATGCACACATGGGTTGTCCAATGATCTCCCGCCACGAGTGTGTCTGGCGAGATATGATAACCCCACTAGACGTATAGTGGGAGATCAGGACTACCTATACTCTTAACAACTTGCTCATTTTGAAAACCTATAGTATCACACTTTCACATTGGGGAAAAGAGTATATAAAGAAAGGATTTTGAGAGAGAGAAAATTATACAGCTAATGCGTAAGAAAAGGATAAATACCTGGCAGGTACCCTCATTTTAGTAGACTATCAACAATCTGCTCTAATCAATAAGCACCTGAATTATAAAATTAATATCGTAACCTTTCATCAAAGTTTGCGTCATCCTCACCGTCAGCATCATCACTATTAATGCAAGGACAATCATCATAATCATTCTCATCCAATGCATCATCATCGTCAGAAATAGCATTAAGGGTCTTGTGTGAATTCCAATCTGGAGGGAAAGTCTTCTGTAGGGCTTCTGTGATCCCACCACCAGTTCTTTCAATCTTGCGCAAACACTTAGACCAGTGAACTGCAGTCCCCATCTCAACTGTTAACCCACATTCCACCATCTCTTCGCATATATGCAGGATTCCAGTGTATATATAATCTTCAGCAACAGTTGCTCGGGATACCAATGACGTCATCAAGCAATGGTATACCGCTTTGTCCGGCTTTAGACCAGCCCGCTTCATATCTTCAAAGAGATTTCAAAGCCTTCTCGGGAAGAGACGCTCTAGCCCATCCGTTAATAAGTGTTGTGTATGTTTTCACATTAGGTTTCACCCCTAGTGCTTCCATTTCTTGAACTGTTTTCATTGCTCTCTGCAGACAAATATAGTCTTGATATACAAATGCAGATAAGTGATTCAAATTCTTAAAAACCTCCAGAGAATGGTTATCCAAGCAAATATGCTGTCACAGATGCTAGAAGAGAAGCATCCAAATCCAATTCAATGTGCAATAAGAGGAGCCTAGAAAGGAGGCCCCCGCCGGGGGGGGGGGGCTCAACCAACAGTCACTGGTAGCAGTCGTTACTAAAACAATCATGCTACATGAACATAAACATAAAATTTGACACAGTGGACACTAGGCAAACACATCACATCACTTTTAAATCAATTGTAATCACATGGGCCACAATGTTTATGCCAAGCTTTGTGTTCAATTTTTATGTTCAAATTGTTCTATCTGTCCAAGCCTGTTTTACATACCAGATAAAAATTAGTACTAGTAACAAGCAATACGAAACATGATTCATCTCAAGATTGGATAGTAGCAGGGGCAATGTCAAATGATCTGTAATTAGCACTTCCATTTCAGAAAAATGAAACTAGAGACTTTAAGAAATGTTCAGACATATTTATCAGTAAAACAATTTATCAGCAAGAGATGATAAGTGTATAACAAAATGGTATACTGTCCATACCAGCATATCCCCGGATTTACAGCATGCATTGATGAAAGATGTGTAAGTATGGATGTCTGGTTGAACCGCTTCTTGTCTCATTTGCTGCATCAGGTCTGCAGCCTCCCAAACATCACCTCTACGAGCCCATCTGCACAAAAAGAAAGAACAAATAATAGAAGAAATGCATTAACCCTTGGAACTAATCAGCCACTCATAGCAAAGGTAAACAAGGTTAAGAGTGGAGCACAGATGGGTAAACTTCAAAAGTTCACTTGTAAGCGAATTAGCTATAATTTCTATAATATATAGTTTTCCCATTGATAGAAATTCATTTCGACAGCAATTTACATGTCACTTTCAAAATAAGTGACATTTTCAGGTAAAAGAACTACCTTATCCAAACATGTGTAGAAACAAAAAGTTATTCCACTTTTATTTAATTTTCAACTTAGAAAAACATGCTCACGTAGGTTAAAGATATAGACAAGTCCATACCCATCTATCAATATGTTGTAGACAAAAGTGTTTCGTGGAATATTTTGAGCATTCATCTCTTTTGTTACTGCTAATGCACTCTGCATCCTTCCTGATTTACAGCATGCTTTGAGTAATGCCTCGTAGGTATAAACATCAAGTTCAAGCCCATCACTTTTAACTTTAGAAAAATATTCAAATGCTTTTCCAGTATCACCCAGTGATGCATAACCATGCATGATGGTTGTATATGTATGCTCATTGGGACTAATGCCAGCAAGCAACATCTCATCCAGAATCTCCACAGCCTTCTCCATCTGCAAGTGATTAAAGACTAATCAAATTACTGGACAGAATTAACATCCGAATACATCAAATAGCTAGACAATTCAATCTTTGACAACTAAACAGCAAATTTGTATAATAAACTTGACCAGGACCAAGATGAAAGCATATAGCAAAAATTGAAGTAAAAAAGATCTACTGCAGCACAATCTTTACTAACCTGTTCAAATGTTTCTACGATGTATTTTTGAACGATCACATTTTTCCAAGGCATGCATACTGTCCATGTCCACACTCATAGCGGGGACTATTCATGATAAAGAAATAATGCTATGTAACACCAGTGGTGTTTAGCACCAGTCTAGGTGACAACCAATGGGGCATTAAATGATAAGTGAAACTAAATGCATGAATAAAATACCCACTCGATTCAACTTATCATTTAATACCACCACGGTGTCAAGCACTAATGGTGCTAAAAAGCATTACTAATGACAAAAAGGATCAGACATATGATTCTCTAATCAAGTTTCACTGAAACTCAAAGATTGTACTCAATCTCAGACGTTTATCCCTATTTGAACAATGTACCTGACGCTTTTCGACAAGGCCAAGAATCAGAGCATTAAACGTGTGCACGGTCGGAATGCATCCACTCATCCTCATCATATTAAAGATACTTAGTGCTTTCTTTGTTTCCCCGGATCTTGCAAAAGCATGAATAATAGGCATGAAAGTCCTTGAAGTGGGTCGATGCCTCTCCTTCCTCATTTCCTCAACAGTACGAATAGCACGGTCCATATGACCCATGTGACAAAATGCCCTTATTATATTGTTGTAAAGCACAACATCTGGCTTCAGACCATCTCTTATTACATCTTCAAAAACAGAGAAAGCATTTGCAAAATCCTTCAATTGTATAAATCCATTTATCAACATGGAATATATTTTAATGTTATGTTTTATGCCTGACTGTTTCATCATGTCACTGACTTCTAAAGCTTTGGAAACTTTTCCTACCTGCAATAGAAGATAAAATACAATTCACAATGTCTGGATGCCACCAGGAAATCACTTCAGTTAAAGAAAGGCTATTGATCAAAATATTGGTTTTTTTCAACTATCAAATTATAAAAAGGCCTACACATGAGGGAAAGCATTTAGGGCCTGTTCTCTTCGTCAGTTTCATGCTTTTTTTGTTTTCAATTTTTAAACACACTGAAAACCTGTTTGTTTTTATATGTTTGAAACGCATTTTCAAAAACAGGGAAAACTTTGTGATTTTGAAAATGATATTTGTCATTTTGCGTGTTCTCAGCTTAAAAAACTGGAAACACTGAAACCAAGGAAAAGAACTCCCCCCCCCCTCTCTCCTCTCTTTCTCCTTCAAATTGCTCTTACTACACAAAACTGAAAGTAAATTGAAAAGTAAAAACTAAAAATTGAAACACAGAGAATGATCCTCTAGGTTCTACAAATGTCATATGAAACTTATATTTTATGCAGACCCTTAATGGTGCGGCACACAGCTTTAGAAGAGATTTATGAACAGACTGTACTATTAAAGTATTAAAGAAGAAAGTTGAACAATGCTACGATGAAGAGCTTAGATCAATAAGGGATCTTTGTGTGCAGAATCGAGCATGGTCCAGTGAGATTTACATAGATCTAGCTGCTTGAGAATTTGACAGCTTAACAGACTGAATATGAATAATAGCAAGAAATAACACCTAGTCCCTGGGGCCGCTTGGGCGGGGAGGGACGTTGGCACACAAGTTTAGAAGAGATTTACAAACTGCTCTATTAGAGAAGAAAGTTGAACAATATTATGATGAAGAGCTTAGATAAATTGCTTTATAGAAGGGCAAGGGATCTGTGTGTACAGAATGAAGTATGGTCCAGTGAGATATGTAATAGATCTAGCTGCTCGAGAATTTGATAGCTTAATAGACTGAATGTGAATAATGGAAACAAATAACCAAAATGAGACAAACACCAGCCCTTTAAACCTTCTGCTTCTGATCATTCCACAATAACGTCAAAGGGCAATGACTATTCTGCCGATCCCCAAAAAGGGGGGAAAAGAATAGACTTCAGCACCAACCTAGGATTTAACGCAGCTCCCCATTTTCTTCACCATACTTCACATTCATTTAAAGTTCAACAAGGTGCTGTATCACTGAATAAGAGGGTTTCCAAAAATCTCAGACCAAACTTGAATATGGCTAACACATTGCTTCTATGATATAAATGGATTCTAACCTCAAAAATGGTACAGACAAAGCAAAAAAGAGGACAATGCAGTGTTGTATCTCATTGAAAGACAAGTAAATGAACTTAGGCAAATGGAAAGAAGTTGCAGATACCTTGATATAAAGATTCATGAGACATCCATAAGTGATTACAGAAGGTATAAATCCACATTCCTACAACAAACACAACCAAGTGTTAAATGGTCAGATATTTAATTTAATAATAGCACAGAGAGAGAGAGAGAGAGAGAGTTACTTTCTCCCAAGCAAGTTTATCAATACAGTGCTTACTGTAAAATGAAACTAAACTTAGAGGAAATTAAATCCAGTAGATTCTTTAAGGATCAACATTGCGACTCCTTATTAGTTTAGGATTCCACAATTGATAATGAGTCATTCTACTACATGAGTCCTCCCGAAGGATATTAATCTTAGTCGCACGTATTATGAATTTAAATATCCGGAGATCAAGAATTGATATTGTTGTTTACTTATTATCCTCACCAATCCATTCAAGAACTACTGCCTAAAGGAAATAGAATTAAGTGAAATCGATGCAACAATACTACATCAATAAATTTCTGACGTAATAATCAAGCATCACAGGATTAACATAGTCTTAGATAGTGAGCACGTATGATATGAATATAGGATGGTGGATCATATTCCTTTCTAGTAACAAGGAGCAAGTAGGAATTAAGTCCTAATCCTCGATGTACTTTCAAAAGCATTTACCTTTAGTCTAGTAAATACAACAAGACATTTTTCTTCATTTCCAATCATGGTATAACCATCCATCATGGTGTGATATATGTCAATTGGAGCATCAATACCCTCCCCTTCCATCTCTCTGACCAATGCTTCGGCCCGGTCCATGATACATCCTTGGCTACATTATTTGGCATAGTATGAGAATAAATAAATAAATAAATAAATAAATAAATAAAGATGGTGTGAAATCATTCAAATTGAACTGATATAGTAAAGAACAAGAAAAGACTTATCCCAGATAGATCTATTCACAGTTTGATGAAAATCCTTTTCAAAGCACAAAAATTTGACTGTCAAAATATAAATTTGAAAGAACCAAAAGATGGCAACGCCGTAACAGCACTAACTATCCAGCATGTCCAAGATGTGACCGGTACTTATTAAGCTACTAGAATTTCTTCAAGTTTCTCTAACCAAACTCTTCCTTCTTCCGTTTCTTTATTTTTGTCTTTACCCGTACGCATCAATGAGATTCGTAAACATTTATAATACATAATTTCTTACGAAATTGTTAAGACCGTCTCCAACCCTTTGCACCATTTTGGTGCAACTTTTTCACTAAAATGGTACATATCTTTCCCATCAACCCATGTCCAGCCCATTACACCAAACGAATAGTAATTTGTATAATTCCTTATTTTATTAGTTCTTGATTATTAATCTACTTTACAAATTTATTTAATTGTATACCAGCCTATTAATTCGTGGGCGTCAGGGCATGTTGCCAGAATATATCCTTTGTCTGAGTTATGGTCATGCTCATGTTTTACCCTCCGTTTCGCCATGTTGCATTTTCTACTTAGTTGTCAATGTTCGTGCTGCGTTAATGCACATGTCGTTCTACTAGTTCTAAGATTATGTAGTGTTATTGTTTTAATTAATTTTAACTTATATTATAGAGCAACTTATTTTATCATGTTCATTAATTATAATTTATTGCTAGATTTAGATTAAATATGTTGAACCCAAAAAAAAAAAAAAAAAAAATCGTCAAATTAATACACAAAAATTAAGTAGAAACAAATGTATACATTTAAATCACAATTTAGAGGGAAAATTCAGAAATTTTAAACAACAACGGACGGCGAATTTGTAACTAAGGCACCTCTTTAATTCAACCCTGAACCAAAAACTTGATGATACTTTTGTAATTAAAGATCTCCTTCATTTTGCCACCCATGAACAGTGGAACGCCAAATATGGCATTGCACTGTTAACCCACCATTTTGGGGTCCCAAATTGCATTCAATTGGAGAAGAATTGGATGGTATAACTGGTGATTTCGGTGTTTTTCCATCTCCACTAGAGATATGCTCTTAAGTCCCCCGATGATATAAAGAGAATACAATGATGTGCATGCTTATCCATGTCAAACAAAATATATAACTCATCGAAAGAGATACAGGAAATTACTTAAGCAGTTGTTTGCCAATCTGGAAATTGTTCAAAGCAAATAGAATACGAAAGAAAAATAAGTGAAGAGAATCCAATTTCAACACATGAAGCAAGGGCAGTAAAGGTGCAGCACATATTTATAGAAGAAACACGATATGAATAACTATTTCCGCCTTAAGGATAGAAGCTGGTATGAAGTGAGCCAGTAGACTGAAGAATTCATTGAATTAAAACCAATTGTATGAAGACACCAACAGGCTATAGTACATGAGTTCAATAACAAATTAAAATAGAGTCCCCTTGATAACAAGAAAATGATCCTCACACGCCCCATACAGAGAGAGAGAGAGAGAGAGAGAGAGAGAGAGGAATTACAAGATTATTGTACACAATGGGAAAAGCACTTGCACAATTTTCTGTGCACCTCTATAGGTATAGCAAATTTTTCTAATTGCACACATGAAAGAAATAACATTAGAGTGAAGATAAAATTTAGCTTACCAATTAGCGTATATTATATTCCCATATATAATTGCATTTAAGGATGAAAGCTTTGCCCTGGCCTCCTTAAACCAAAACTCTGCAGCTCTTCCAGAGAAAAAAAAAATGAAAGAAAGAAGAAATTAGATAATGAATTTAGAAGATAATTCCAGAATATAATGCAGGAATCCTAATTGACATAATTCGGATAAGAGTACTCGTAAAATCACAGACTGCAAAATGACCAAGACTTTAGAGAACGAATAAAATAAGGATGAAAATTACATAAGGTACTCCTGTCTCTTTCAATCACTTGGCCATATCTTTTTATTAATTATTTAATATAGCTAATTCTTTTCCCTATGTGTCAAGAGGTAACAAAATCAGAACATGAAATTTTCTTAACAAGCAGCCAACACTCTATTCCTCAAATGAATCAACATTTGTTAATGGTTTTCATTCAAGAACCTTCAAAATATACTTAGAACTACTAGATCTGCTCCTAACCTGACTGAGTTACGTTGCTGATGGAAATAGAGATAAAACAAGCTCCAGAGATAAAACAAGCTCCATCAAAAGCACAGTGATGCAGGGGAAGCACAAGGAAATTTTTGAAGGGCAAGGAGAGGAACCCTAATGAAGGTTTTATGGGACACGCTTTACGACAAGGGACAAGATTGTTCAACATAAAACAGATGACAAGTCACGTCTGTATAGAAATTAACATAACACTAGTTACACTACTAATAAAGAAATATTGCATCAAGGATAAAATAATGAAACATAAAGCCCACAAATTAATAAGATGACTCAGTGCTTTTGGTGCTTTGCATGCTGATACTTGCATTCTAGAATTTAATTATGCACTTGGGTTTCTTTCATATGCCGAGGAGCACAATATAGGAGAAAGTAGCAGTGAAGAGAAAGAAAGGTAGAAGCGTAGAAAATCAGTGGGAGCAACCACTCAACGGAAATACGTCAACGGGCTATCCTCTAGTGCCTTCCCAACTAGCAATAATTCATTTGCTGTCCATGCACTTGTGTGATTTAGTTTTGATGGATCACCGAGTTATCTTCTAGTTAAAGAACCAAATAATTAGTAAACTCTTGATGACTAGTTGATGCCGAACAAAGACAAGAACTCTCGAGTTCTTTGAACTCAAGACGACTCTTTAAATTATTTTGTATTCATAATAGATTGGTCAGTAATACAATTAATTAAGCTCTCTATTTAGAGCTTTAAAAATAAACCTAATCATACAAAAATTAAAGCAACTCTATTTCACTAGAAAAATTAATCCACTAAAATACGTAATAATAATAATAAAAAAAATCCTATTTCAACTAATTCTAAACTCTTCTAGAATAAACTTTTCCTTTCCATCTTGCATCACTAGTACTACAGAAAAAACTTTGCTAAATAAACAACAAAATAACTGGATAGGGCTGACGAACACATGCAATCCATCTTTACAAAATTTTGAAATATGCATTGTGAACGCAATATATGATGGATGCAGACTTCTACTCACTCAATATTGCCAATTTTAGCAAATCCTCCCACAAGAATACTGTATGTCACCAAGCTCATTTCTATCCCTTCTTCTTCCATCTTCCTCACACATGACAATGCTTCTTCCATGTCTCTTCCTACTGCATATGCATGAATAAGGCTGCAAAGCAGAGTGGATTAATGGGTCAGATAATCACTTCATTTTTTAACTGGGAATTAGAGAAACTTCAGGAGTATGTGCAACTAGTAGCAGCTGTAGGATACGATGTTCCCTTAAATTTGAGAAAAGCAGCAAGTAGTTGAAATATTGACAAACGGCTAGCACTGCATCAGAGGATAAGGGACGGTACAATATAACAATTTTTACTTTGTATATACATGTAAATTTGGCTCTATTCCCCGTGCTCGCATCTTCTCAAAAGTTTCACGTGCACGATACATGTCACCTCGTCTCGCATAATAATTCACCATCAATCCAAACTCTTTTCTGGAAGGCTACAGAGAATACAAATTAATTACAGAAAGTGAAGGGCAAGTATGATGCAAAAAATAAGATTTCAAACTACAATAAACTTCTAACATTTGCAAGCAAAGTATTGATATCTGATCTAGTGATGGGTCAGATTTTATGTGGCTTTAATTTATAAAGAGATAATCCATTCCTATTCTATTCTATTTCATTTTATCTTTTGACTAACATGAGCCATATATATTCAGAAAACTGCAAAATGTTTTACCGCCATATGAATCCATTTGTATATCAAAATCCAGCTGTTACCAAGCCAATCAGCAGCGGACTGCTGCCCATTTTGCATTGATTTTCAAATCTACCTCGAAAACCACCAATAAAACTAGTTTCCAATTAAGCAACAAGCAACTCTAAATAAGATCATATGGCTTCTCTCACAACTTCACAGTTTAAGCCCAGTCTCTTTTCAGTAGCATATAAACCAAAATTTAACAACAAAAACAACGTGATTTACTTTCTTGGGAAGCTATCTACTTTCAAAAGTCACCTTTATGTATATCATTCCAGAACCTCACTAATTCATCTCTAGAGTTCTTCCTCTTATCAATTTGATCATTTCCTTTACGGCTTTACATTAAAAAGAAATGTATGGGCACCTCTGGTAATATTAAATTTTTATGATGCATATTCAGTAGAAGAAATGAATTGAAGTGCACTAAGGAATTTTTCAACTTCAGTGTACTCAACTGAACTTAACTTGATTGAAATGCAATTTAATTTAGCTAAACTTTGAAATAGCAATAGTGTAATATAATGAACTTGTGCAAACCAAAAACAAACCACGGCATCTACTTTTGTAAGTCAGTAAATGTACCTTCTTAATCCTCTCGAACATTCGCACAACCTCCTGCCAATTCTCCGGACGAGTCTCTAAAACCTTCCGGAACTCCCCCCTTGACCCCTCTCTCTCTTCATGCCATTTAGACCTGTACTCATCTCCATCCCCCTCCTTGCCTTCAATCCATCTGGTCCTCCCTGCAGCTTTTTCCTTCAGTCTCCTCCCATCATCCAACTTCACAGTCAACACCCTCCCGTGAAACTCAACACCATCAAATTCTACGGCTTTCACTGCAGCCTTCTCTGCTGTTGGCCCACTGTATATCACAAAGCCAAACCCCATATTTCTCTCAATATCATCATGACCCTTTATCAAAATCACATTCTTGATAGGCCCAAACTGCCTGAAAAACTCAGTCACCTCATTTTTCTTTATCCATAGTGGTAGATTCCCAACAAAGATTTTACCTTTCTCCCTAAACTCAATTCTATTGTCATCTCCCTCATCACCACAATTTTCCGAATTTTCGGAATTCCCATCGTCATTTCCACTTTCTACACTTTCTCTTAACACGGGTAGTTCAGGAGGCGGCGGGGTTGGAGGTGGAGGGGAGAGTTTGCTGGATAACCACAACTTACTACTCAGAGTATCCGATGGTGGAGACCTGGGGGCTGGCGTAGGCGTACTTTGAGAACTAATGAGCTTCTTTAGGGGATTCTTAGGCACTTGGGAGGTTTTTGAATTGGTGATTCTGAGAGACTTTTGCGGTATTGGGCGGCGGAGGCTGCTGGAGGAGGTGGAGGGGATATCGGGGAAATCTTGCGAGGATTTTACGAAGAGAAGAAACGAACTAGTGGATACGGTGGCGGGATGGTTCTTTCCGGCGAGAATGGAGGCGGCAACTGGTGGTGGCATGTAAGAGTAGTGAGCCGAGGAAGAGAGAGACCTCATATCCATTGTTTTTCGTCAGTTGCATCGACAAGAACTCCGTAAAGATAATAATATCACTTGGACATTCTGGTGCCAGGCCCTTCCCGGCCGACTACACATATCGATTCCCCACCAAAAAAAAAAAAATATTAATAATAATAATAATAATTGTTTAAATTGGAAACTGTGTGTAATTTTTAGTGCTTGTTTGATTCTCTTTATTATTTCTCATTATAATTTTACATATCACTTATTTGATTATTGATTTAACAACTGTTTAATTATCATCACACATTTTAAATTTCAATTATATCTCTAAAACTCTTTTTAACTCATTATAATATCTCATTATAATTTTATTGTCACAATGAGAACCAAACAGACACTTAGCATTTTATGAGTTATATATTTATTAGATATATTCAGTGGTATGTTTCTATAAATAATCATCTATTCATTGGCAAATATGAAAATGCCAATAAAATTAGAAATCAGTTTTTAGTCTGGATACTCATAATGAATCAAGAATCCGTTGTGGACTGAGTGGATTCAGGCCCCAATTTGTAGTTTAATTTGAGCCTCGCAGTCCATGTGTGAGTTATTAATTAACTACGAGTATTGAATGCTGAGTACTCCTAGAGTACTGAAATTAATGGCATTATCCGTTCGAAATCTATATATATATAGATATAAGTGAATATAAGGGGGAAAACATTTTTAGACGATTTTGCTCATTCACATTTATTTTTTAAGTCCTTATTTCACCCTACTCATTTACTAATAGCATTTTAATGAAATTAAATTGAATTAAATTTAAGATCGGAAGAGCATTAAGAAGATAAATTCTAAGGGGACATGAAAATGGAACATTCTTATGTGGCACACTTATATTGGATGATGAAAAGTAGTCATATAATCATCATCCAATGAATGTGTGCCACATGAAAATGTCACCTAATAATGTACCCTTTTTCATATCTCTCTAGAATTGCTCCATTAAGAAACCGTTTTAGTATTAATTATAAAATATAATATTATTTTTAGATGACTAATTTTGTCCATTGATTGCCCTATTTTTTTTCTTTTTTCCTTTTTTTGGTGATAGCCTTAATAATTATGGTGCATAATAATTTTATGTGTTAAAATTTGATTTTAGGTCATTTACATAGATTTTTCATGTTTCTAGATGTTTGGAGTTAGATAATTTAATTATTTATATTTGAGAACTTAATATATAGTTAGAAAATCACGTACATCGCACGTGTTTAATACTAGTCTATCTAAGAGAATAACTTTGAGAATTATTTTTGGACGGTCATATCCTCAGTTATTTAGTTTAATTTCATATTTGCCCCTTGACATTATTAATTATTATTTTTATTTTATATTTGGTTATTTTTTTAATTAAATCATGCATTTATAAATATTGAATTAGCAATTAGTAAATTGAATTAAATCATACATTCATATCGGTAAGTAACCATGCATTCATATGGGTTAAATGGTTAAATAATTTGTGAATGGAAATGTTTTATTTAGCTAAACAAATAAATCATGCACACATATGAGTGAGTAATCATGCATTCATATGATTTAAATGGCTAAATAATTTGTGAATAGTAAGGTTTTATTTAGCTAAAAAAATACACACCCTCACTATGCTATGCTATATATAAAAGAGAATAATTTTGAGAAACATTTTTAGACGATAATACCTCTTCCATATTTTATAATTATATATTTGTCCTTTAATTATATTGTTTTTTATAATTAAACATAAATTAGTATTTAATAGCATAGTATGACATATAATGTTTTGTTGTCTCCTCAAATTCCAGCTTTAGAATCTTCTCTCACATCTAATATTTTGTTTTATTTAATTTTTGTATCAATATTCAGTTATAAAATATTATCAATCAATATGATTTACAAGTATTTTAATCGTATTTATCTTGAGAAGAAATTATTTATTTTTTGATTAAAACGACATGCAGAAACAATCGTTGGTCTATGAAATTTCTTTCTAAAATATTTTATCCTTATCAAATACAACTTTTGATTTCATTTTCAGGTTTTAGTGGACTTTTTAGTATACGTTTGGTAAAATAAAGTATCTGATTTAACTAAAATAGTTGAGTGTTCATTTTTTCAACAATTTAGGAAAATAATATCTTGAGCTGACATTATAGGAACACTAAACACGTGCAATACACATGTCACATACTAGTAAATGGAAATATGGAATCATGCGCAAAGTTAATTGAGGGTAAAATTAATGATTTTGACCTCCTGCCAACTCATGTCGACAGACGGTTGGTAGGAGAAATGGACTCTAAGTTTTCTCGAACTCATTCTATTTAAAATTAAAATTTAGTCAAATTAATCACGTCTACATACTATTTGACGGAACACACATGTATTACATATTTTTTTTGGTTACTATTACAGAGAAATTGTAGGGGATGAGAATTGAACCCTGATATTAAGTGTGAAAATACACACTAATTATCAAAATAACTATTCCATTTCTACTTTTATTATCAAAATATCTATATTGTTTTTACTTTTAAATAAAAATAGTGTCGACGAAAAGCAAACTGAAATAATAAAAAAAATCAAATGGGTATTTATTTAAAATTTTTGGGTTTGGCTTTCATAACGGAAAACGTCCCAACCTTTTTGCACTACCGTCTCTATATTAAATTTGAACCAACGGACCTTTAACCTTTAGAAAGTTGACTCATTCATTACAATAAGATAAATTGTTTTAACACTTTGGAGTGCTCGGTTGGGGTGATTTTCTAAAGAGAGCTTAGCTTTCTCTTTACGGAGTGGAAACTGTCACGTAACTGTATATTATAGTTACGTGGCAATTTCCACTCCATAAGGAGAGAGCTTAGCTCTCTCCCAGTCAAACCGGTCTGTTGGGAGCAAAATTTTCAACGACCGATAACAGTGACAAATCTCTGTGTCGAAATTACTTTATATTTTAAAATAATATTTAATCATTCAGTGAATATAATATTTTCTTATTGTGTCTAATATATGAGGTTCTTATTATTAAAAAGCACGTTGACTTTAATAATTTTAGAGTGTCTTATTATATTGTATATATTTATTTTTAATTTCTCATTTCAACAAAATTTATAAGTTATTTTCAATTTTATGTTAATAATAATGTGCAATTTCATTACATGATTGTTTATTATGCTTGGTTACCTGTTTTGAATTTCAGAAATTAGAAAATACAAAATAAAAGTATTGTGTGTGTATATATATATATATTATATCCGTCTATAGGGTATGCTGTCCGATGACGTATGTGGCAGCCTCCTATTGAATGTATTGGGGTATATGATTGGGCCCGTAATGCATCCAATAAGAGACTGCTATATACTCCATCGGACACCATAGACACCATATAATATCTCTTATATATGAGATGAATTTAATTTAATCTATATTATTATTTGCATAAGTTTGCAACAATTCAGTTTCTCAATTTTTAACGTAACTAAGTTTTTAATTCATGAGTAAATTTTTAAGGAAGATTAGAAAGTGAAATTTTCATTATTTTATAAGGTTAAAGTCGTAATTTTACAAAATAATAATAATCGAAGAACTTAAAAATAGAATCTGAAAAGCTACAATTTTTATTTTTATTTTTATTTTTTTGGAAAGAGAAAATATACATTTTTTGAAAAGCTACATTTTTTTATTCTTTGAACGGCTTTTTAAAATTTATTATTTATCTAATATAAAAAATTTGATTTTTCAAGAAGTAGAAACAAAACTCCAACAATAATTTCAAACTAAGCCTTCGACGTACTCCTAGACAGGAAATTTCTAAGGAACTAGAGTCGGGTTCTTCACGGAGCTCAGTTTCCAATAAAATACTGTCATATAGTGTGTGTCATGTGATGTGCTAATCTGTGATTGAAGACCAGACTCCGTAAGAAACCCGATCTTATTTCCATAGCCGGACCACTCCTAGACAACTCAAATTCGAAACATGTACCCCACCCCATGTCTCACGTCTTAACACGAAATGACCACATTTTGTCTTGTATAAATGAGTTGTGCTATTTGAACAAAAGCACATACAAAAATTCTAACAAAACTGACAATGACACGATCTTATTTTTCAACACATCACATCACTTCTACATCAACACCAATCACTTATAACACATGTCACTTTTGTCACTTTTTTGTATCTTCTTTTATCCATTTAGAATTTTCATGTATAAATAGCATATAGCCATGCTTAAACACACACGTAGACCCAAGTCTCAAGTTCAATAACTTAACAAGTCATGCTTTTCAAAATGTCCTACATAAAACTGCCTATCTAGCACGGCACACTCTATAGGACACCATACTATAGACATTGTGACAACACACCATTGAGTGTGTTGAGTGATAAGCCCCCCAACACACCCAATGTTGTATTGCCACACTGTCCTTTGGACACCACATAGAAGGACCGTATCAAGCACTTCTAGTGCCACGTTTACTTGCTCTGATTTATATTTTCTTCGGTCAAAAGTTTCACAAAAGAAAGTAGCCCCTGCATCATGTATGGCAAGAAATCATTTTTACGCATGGAAAGTTGGACAAGTTCAATTTTTCATTTTTATCCTTTTAATCTCCCAACATTTGCAACTTCGAATCAACACACGTACAAGTGTACAACGTTAAAGCCACCATAATCTGAAGATTTGTTTAAGCTATTTTTAACTTCAAAATCAACCGGCTGACAGTAATATTTGTGCATTTCACAAAATCACAAACAATGCCAACCTAACCATATTCATGTACCAGAACACTTCAACTCCTGATGCTAAAACCCTACCAAAATTATGAATTTTGGATCAAACTGGGTTATAACACAAAAAGTAAATTTGACAAGCATATGAACCACATGGCATTCTAGTGCAATCACATTGACGAATGTGGGAATACACTAGCACGACATAAAATGAAATCCATGAAGACTAAGGGCAAAGACAAAAGGGGTAGCATCACAGCCATGATAACAATTCAGATGTATACAGTAAATGTCTTGCTCAAAGTGCATTGACCTTCAGCTCACAAATAAAACCAGAGTAAAAACTAAAATAGTGAGTAGACTAACAAACATTCACGTAACTGGTGTAGAACAAAACCTTAAAAAACAAACTTAATACCTCCTTCCAAAACCTTAAAAGCATAGAACAAAAGGTTTTGTTCTATGTAAAAGCATAGAACAAAACCTTAAAAAACAAACTTAATACCTCCTTCCAAAACCACCAGCACCACCTCTGCCATAAACAGGGGCGGTAGGCAATGCTGCAGGCTCAGCAGTCTGCTCAACAACTCCTGGAAGGTCAGCCATGCCAAGGGCTGCAAGCATGTCTTTCGTCTCCTTGTCGACTTCAATGATATCAGTCTTAATGGCAGATTCATCAGGCACAAAGTCCATGCGCCTCTCACGCTCCTCCTCCTGCAGCTTAAGTGAGATGCCACGGACTGGACCTTTCTGGATCCGCTTCATCAGGTGGGTAGAGAAACCAGCGATCTTGTTCCTCAGACGCTTGGAAGGAATAATGGCAACTTCCTCCAAGATCTTCTTATTGGTGTGAAAATCTAAAGTCATTTTAGAATAATATCTCTCAATGACCTGTCGGGAGGACTTCTTCACTGTCTTAGTGCGTACACGACCCATCTCAGCAGCACCTTGGTAACTGATTTGACAAACACATTTAGTAATAAAAACAACTGACTTCAATTCATCCAAATAGCACCATAAAAAAAATCAAATAGGGATAGACTTTGGCAACATGAGAAGACACACCATAATAAAAAGTGCTAGAAACTTAACAATCTCAAAAAGTTTTAGTTTCAACCCTCTGCCAACCAAACAGAATGAACAACCCCTACCAACATACTAAATATCCTTCAGTGTCACTAAGTAAATAAAAACAATGTTCCTCATGGGGGTTCTGGTATCTCCCTAGATCTAGTTTACAAGATTTTCAGGGACATAATACACGATGCACATGTTAGCTCACACTCCATGTCTAAACAACATCATCATACTAATTCAAGTAATTTAACGTTCCCCAAAATCCTTCTTCTAAACTCATTACTTATGAGACTAGTTTCAATTCTTAGCAATAAAAACTAGAAAAGCAATGACATTATAACATTGACCAGTATTGTTTTTCTAGCACGTTCCCAATACAAAATCTAAACAAATTGTCTCTTTCAGGTACAAATACATTAGATATGCCCATATTAAACACAAATCAAGGACAGTTCATTAGGCAGACAGTACAATACATTATAGAAGAGAATGGCAACTATTCACAATAGTCATGTAAAATATTAAAAATCAGTACTACAAAAAATCATATACAATCACAAGATACGAACTAAATTCACATACTATTGACATTGCTCATATGTTGTAAAATTTCAATCCCAATTTCGATTTAAAATTTGCTTCTAGACCAAAATCAAATAATTTACTTCACATTTTTAGACCTTTTCAGTTCCAGTTCACTACTTGAAAAATAAGTGCAAACAAACAAACAAGCTTTTAATAAGCTCGTATATTTCAGCAACAAACCATTTGTGGCCACCAAACACTCAGTGCAAACATAACGCACACAAATTGACAAATGCATATTCGTACAAACACATACTAATGTATACCTTTTTTTTTTTTTTGAAAAGAAAGAAAAAATACAGATATACAAAATTGACACTGGGAAATGTATACCACTAACTCCGTAACAACAGATTATTCAGTAAAAATTTATAAAATTAAAATCCTTGTTATCCAAAGAAGCAAAAACTAAGTATTTACAATCACACCAGAGCATATACATATAAGTCACTTCGTAGGATGATGTAAATAAACAAATAAGAGCTTAATTGGATTGAAATTCAACAGAATCATCACTACGAATAAGCAAAGAGAATTACTTGGAGAGCTAAACGGAGCCGTAAAGCGAGGCACTCTGCTGGCAGCGAACGGAAGAGTTCGAGAGTATTTTAATACAGAAGAATTAGAGATAAACTAGGGTTTTGCGTTCTTGGGTCTCGACTTGGGCTTCTTCGGGATGAGCTTGGTTTGTTTTCTATGGGGCTTCACTAAATGGGCCTCTTTTAGAAAAGAATGAGTTAGAAGCACAAAAATGAAACCCCCACCCCCCCCCCAACACCAAAAAAAAAAAAAAAAAAACCCTTTCCAGCTCCATAATAAAAGTGGAATAAACTTCAAATTGAGTAATAACAAATCTCTCTATTAATTGACTGGTTGATATAAGTTAAAAGTGTTTCATTTCATAGAGAGAAAATGAATGGTTTTCAATTAGGACATTTGTTTAAGTTATTTGAGATTTAGGAGGTGTTTAATTCTCTTAATGAAAACACATTATAATCCACATATCACTGATTTGATAATTGTTCATTTATAATTATAAATTTCAAATTTTTATTAAATCTACACCACTCATTTCACTTTATTATAATTTCTCATAATAATTCAATTTGAATAAACAACAATAATTTAAATTTTAAAAGACAAATCTGTCAATTAGTGAACTAACTAGTAAATTAATATGGATGTGTATTATCGCTCCTCCAAATCTTCCCATATAACATCTCCAATATAATATTGTGAATATTAAGAGAGAGATTTCAATTTTCTTAGTCTTCTTTCTTACGTACTAGATTTTCACTCGTGCATTGCACGGCCAAATTTTAGTCGCAAAGTATAATGTAATGTCATCTGGTCAGCTGTTTAATCGGTGAGTTATTATTAATTTATAAATTAAAAAGCAAAAACTTTGTATGAAAATAAACAATAGAAACTGTAAAAATCATGTAATGTACGTTTAACATATAGAACACTCCAGTTTGGTTGTTTCTATGGCATGTTGGAAGTAAAAGATCACGAATATCAAACTTTATGCTACTAGAATTCAAAAACAATTTGTTAAACTTTGTGTAGGGACGCAGGACGAGTTACCCGCTTACTCAAAGCCCGCGGGTTTTTGGGTCTTCAACTAGATCACTGCAGCCCGATTCACTTACGTCACCCTGCCCCAGCCCACCAACAGGTTCAAGTAGTTTCCGAACTGGATCTTAAAATAATGTGCGACAGTTGATGCCAATTGACAACAAATTGCAATAGGGGAAAATAAAAAAAAAAAAGATAAATTAGAAATGATAATAAAATCAGTGGATGATTATAGGAAAAAAATAAAAATAAATAAAAAATATTGAATAAGGCCAGGACTAAGTGGTCTAATGACATTCAAGTGAGTTTCCCACACCTTAAATCTAGAGTTCAACTCCTCTTGCCGATATTCCTTTATAATATTCAAAAAAAAAAGGAAAAAAGAAAAAAGGATAAATTAATTAGTGGGGTTATAGGAAAAATAGAAAAAAATTAATTTAAAAAGGATAAAAGGAGTAAAAAGGAAAAAATAGCGGGTAGTTAAATAATGAATAATGTTATGTAGTATCAGTGGTGCTTGGCATCAGTCTAGGTGATATCCAGTGTGTCATTAAATGATAAATGAAAATAAATAAATAAATAAATGATCCACTTAATTCAACTTATTATTTAGTATCACCTTGATATGGTGTCAAGCACCAATGATACTAAATAGTATTACTCTTAAATAATTAAAAAAAAGTTAGTGGTGGTTACGTGATAATAGGAAAAAGGGGCCAAAAAAAGGATAAACAAAAATATGGGTGGCTAAAAGAAAAAATGAAAAAGAAATAAATGAAAAAGGATTCCGGAATCTTTGTTTAGGCGGGAAAAAGATTCCAGAATCCTAGTTGCTTTTCTATATATAATAATAATAATAATAATAATAATAATAATAATTTCTCTCTCTTTTTTTGTTTTCGCAATTTTATGTTCTTGACATTGTCTACTTTTAAAAAGTGTTAAAAACATTGTTTAGTAAAAAAAAAAGGAGGAAAAGATAAGAAAGAAAATTTTGAAAAATAGAGAGAAAAAATTAAAATATGATATTTATGTGTCTAGCTTTTTTCCTTCGTGCACATTATTGCATTGTAAACTAGTACTGACTAGTTGTAATATAAAAGAAATTAAATCTAATGGAATAACAAAATAAGTGCATATTTATTTCAAAAATTTAAGACGTTGAAAGTAATAGTCAATCCAAATGATTCTATTCAAGCTCGTCAAAGATTTTATATTTTTTTATTATATGGTAATTAATATATCAAATGTTGAATAAATAATAGTGCACTTAAATGGAGTAAAAGAAATTGAGAGTCAACTGTTGCCATCAAAAGTATATGAGAGAATAAGGATTTAAATATTACATTCCTACCATTAGTACATATTCATTTGGACGAAAGTAATAAAAAGCAAGGGTGTGTAAAAAGACCGGGACTGGTCGAATCAGCCCGGAACCGGACCGAATGGGCCGGTCCCGGTCCTGGTTTTGGCCAAAATAACCGGGTTTTGGTTATTTTGGCCAAAAACCGACCGGTCCTGGTCGAAAACCCGAAAAGCCGATCAAAGACCGGTTTGACCGCTTTTTATTTTATTTTATTAAATTTTTTTTTTAATTCCAAAGTCGCTTGGTTCAAGAGAGTAGAGAGAAGACTACCTTTTTTATTTTTCTTTGCCCTAATTTCACTTCCTCTGAACTTCATTTCTCACAGGCACAGCCGCACGACACTCTTACCCTTTCTCCTGCATACGCCCTGCTAGAACCCTAATTCCAAAATCCCCAGCCATCGCCGTTCACCTTCAAGATAAGTCTTCGATTGGAGTTCAGTTTGCGAAGGCCGCAGGCGAGTGGGAGACAGTTCTGTAGTTTCGACCTCCGGTGCTCGATTGCTCGCTGCTCGGTGCCACTACTCCCATTCGTAGTTGTAACTTGTAATTAATGGCTTCAATATTTACATAATTCCATTTAAGAATTGAAACTACTTTACATTTGTTTGATTGTTTCTTGACAGTGAATGGCTTCATCTGTCTGTGAAATATAAGAGTGAAATAGTTAAAAAAGATTACAATATTCCATTCTGGGGCTGCAATTTAATCTTGTTCTCAGACCTCGTATCTTTTCCTTGCCTTAGTTCCTGAAAGTCCGACATGATTTTCCTTTTTTGGTTACTTAATTTTTAGTCTGGTTCAAGTAGGATACTTGTCAAGTATGTTAAATAAGTCGGCAATCTTTATAGAAATGAGAAAGAAATGGTGTTGTCTTTATGCAAGTCTTCCGTTTGTATTACAAATGCAACTGGTTTGGTAAAATTATCGGAAAATGGAAACGAAAATAATTGGGAGTAATATCAAGAATTATTAGAAGAATTAAAGAAAAGAAGATTAAGAGATAGGTAAAAGTGAAAAAGAAATACTAGAGTAAAGCTGCCAATGTATAGCCCTATCTAATTTCTGCTTATGCTGAAAAGATCCTACATTTTTTTGCCAAACGGCTTTTTTCTGTTACAAAGTCTTGAGCACTCTTCCAAATGGAGTCAGTAAGATTGTTGATATTATCTTCTCTTGCAAAAGAATTTTACTTAGTCATTTTTATGTGCAGATGTTAGATAGGATCTCACATTGTTTCAAATGTTCGATAGGATCTCACAGAGTGGCAAGCAACGCATGCCAAGCTTTTGCTTGCGACAGTGAAGGTTAGATATGTGTCTCCTTAAGCAATACCTGAAATAGTGTTTGATGTGAGGCTCAAGAAAATAGCACCACTGGAAATCTAGTATTTAGTTGAAAACTAACTTGCCACATTGGTGCAGGTGTGCAACCATAATACTTTATGGTGTTTTGCAGAAATCTCTAAGCCAATGCATAATACTTGGCTGGTTTTTTGCAGAAAGTTTTGGATAGTCTGCTTTATTTTAGTTAACAGTCATGTGGCACCATAAGTACCTTTCTTCTTTAGGAGAGCTTCTATTTTGATTTCTTTGACGACGATTTCCCCTACTGTATTTACAATTAAGGACATCATCTATAAGAGTGAAATAGTTAAAAAAAGACTGTAAAAAGAAAGAAAAAAGAAAATGCGTATATTTTAAGAGGCATAGGCTGTCCCGATTGCTTAAAAATGTTGGCTAGTTGGTTTACAGGCTTTGGGAATACTTTCATTGCTTAATGTTGCTTAGAAAGTGTCTCTATTGCTAAATGGACATAGGATGTCCCTATTGCTTATAAATGTTGCTTAGAAAATTATAAATGTTGCTTATAAGCTGAATTTAGAAATGTGTGCTTATTTTTATTTACAAGCCCGAAAAAACCGAATTCATTACCCAAGCCCGAACCGGGACCGAAACCGTTTGGACTTGCCATTTTTGGGACCGGGACCAAACCGAAGATGTTTTGTCCGATCTTGGTCCTTCAAAAACCTGGGACCGAAACCCTTTTGCACAGCCTTAGTAAAAAGAAGGCTTATAAACCAAATAAGAAAGATCACTTGATTAAAGAAAATGTCGAATAACAACAGGTATTTAATATTTGCATGCCTCAGTAACTAATACACCAAGAGCCAGGAGCTTTGTAGTCTAATGGTATCCTGGTTAATTGTTTATATTCTTCGTTACTAGTTCTATTCCCTTCTCACACAATCCCCTTGTAATATTCAAATTAAAGGGGGGAAAAAAACTAATACACTGGTACAGATAAATGTTATCAAGTAAGTAGTTGAAACAGTTATTCAAAAATACATAGCTGGTTGGTGATAATTAAAAACCGATACGGTCTAATTTTGCGCAATATTTAACGGTAACGCTCAAGATATTACAAAATATCTATAAAAAAAAAGACAACACGAATTAATGTGATAATTCAGAGCAACTATTCCAAATTAACAATAATTTTATATTATATTATTAAACTCAACCATTTAATTTTGAACTCTTTAGAATTGTACAATATGAAGGTTAAAAATTTCAGATAAAATAAACATATATTAAACGGAAATTATCTTCTAAACAATGACTTTGATACAGTAATTAATAATGACTTCAAATTACCAATTTGATTTTACACAATTGACCAGAACTAAAAAAAAGTTTTGCTTTGAATGTGCTCTTTTTGGTTGTACTATGTTTTTGAGTTGGATCGCTCTAATAATGAAAATTAAGTTTTTCCCTTCAAAAAAAATGTTTTATTATAATCTTAAAAAAGCATTATTTGTTTGCCAGAAAAAAGTCTAATTTTTTAAAAAGAAAAAAATACTATTAAATGATAGTAAGGCTAAATTAATTTACTAAAATTAATTTTCTACACTGGGGACAGTTTGAGAATTAAAAGCTTTGAGATGGAAAAACAATAAGCATTGATTAAAGGAAAAAAATAAATAAATCGATTCAAGATGCAGATTAAAAGTCATTGGAAAGGGAAAGTTTGAGGAGAATAAGGATTCAATTGGAAAATAGGTAAGGATTCATTTCAAAAAAACACTTAAATAATAATAAATCAAAATCAATTTTAGAGAAAGTCTTATCGCAAAAGATACCACATGAAAATGGACGGGAAAAATGAAGACTCGTTTAATTGTCAGTATATATTAATTAAAGGATGCTTTAAAAAGCAAATTAAAAACACTTCTATGCAAATGACTCCTAAAATTTAAGTTATCGAGAAAAAACCCATAATCTTTCGTTTTAAATTCTAATGATACAAATCCTTGACCTCCATCAATTTTTCTCCACTTCCATTGGTGGGCTGTTAACGTCAAATTATCACCCTTTTTACTACATTGACAAAAATTCGTTGTACTAAGAATAGCGCTATTCGGTCAAAAAAAAAAAAAAAGAATAATACTACATTCGTCACACAAAGATAGTCCAATAAGTAATTTTATATGAATTAAAAAACAATAGGTAATATATTTGAAACATTAAATTTTGCTTTAATTTTCCATATATACATTTATATCTCATTAATTATTTGAAAGACTTTCCATGTATAGATAATTAAATAACAATAATTAATTAGGGGTACGTATGAAACTGAAACATTTAATACATGTTCAATTTGGTAACTGAAATATCTTTTTAAGATAGCTGAAAAAGGAATACTGAACTATCTTTGTGTGACGGAGGTAGTAATAGTAATAAAATAAAAGAATAGCGCTATTATTCCCCCTTTTTTTCGGTTGCAAATGCAATTATTATTCATTTATGATGATGGTTACTTTTATATCATCTATAATATACAACGTAATAATGAAATCACCACTAATGATAATATGGTAACACACATATTACATAAACAAAAAGCTTCGTTACACAAAATGCCCTAAACGTTTAAAGTCCTCACTGAAAAATCTCACAATCTTTTCTTTCGACGAGATTAAATTATTTTTTGCTAAATTCACTAAAATTATATTATATTCAAATAAAATAAACGCAAAATAGAAAATTATTTCTGAAAAACTCCATTTTCTAAAAAGAAAAATACAGAATGCGGGAGGATTTCTCCACTTGTAGCAGCATCAAATTTGGGAGGGGAATCTCACCATTTTTTGCGCGAATTGGCATGATCAGCCTCAATGATTTGGTAGATGAAATCCCCCCCTTTTTTTTAAATAGTCATATTTTACCACATATCACGGCATATGACCACATTTAAAACAACTAAATTAAAGACTAAGTTTCCTACTTAGAATAGTAAAACTTGTAGGATTAGTCTTGTTAGTCTTGACACATTGTATATCATTTATTATCTTATTTTGATTAATGACTAATCACATTATAAGCAAACACATAGAAATCAATCAACCTCTTATCTAATAAGAGCTAGGTTTTTGAAGAGATTGGTTTTTGAAAATTTCCAACTAAGGTTGGGTTCTATCTTTCAATTCTATCCCAACGACTGGGTTCTATCTTTAATTCAATGTTTTTTTCAAAGGAAATTCACTATATTTTGTATATTATTTATGTTGTTGGTTACTTGAATCTTATTTCATCTTATTCTATTGCGGCCCTGGTCTAATTTTTCAATAAAGGAAGTGAAAAGTTTATTCTTAAATTACGTGGGTTTTACAGCCAATTTTGTCAATTATTAAATTTGGTAGTATATCTTGAGATTCTTGGCGGTGGTAGAAAAGATCAATAGGGTCCATAAAAATTTGGAAGGGAGAAGAATGGAAAAATGATGGAGCACTGTGTTTTTGCTATGAAGGAAAAAATAGGATGTTGCATTATGCTATTATTAGGTGCGTCCACATGGAATAGTGATTAGATAGTGATTTAGAAAATATATGCAGACTCTTATTGGTCGTTATTACTAATTAACATTACATTTATTTGCAAAATTTCATTATAAACAAATTTGCAACGCACCATGGAAGATCATTTTTTTTATTTTTTTGGGTAAATTTCACACATCATTCCCAACCTTTGCACTTAGAATCGCCTGAGTCCCTAATCTTTTTTTAGCGCGTTGGGTCCTCAACTTTTCATAAATACACATAAAATGTCCCTCCTAATAGAATCTGTCCAAATTTCCGTTAAACAGTAGATGAAATTACCTTTACAGCCCTATTTTTTAAATTTAAAAATTAAAAAAATATTAGACTGCCAGAAATGACAGCATTCCAATGGTCACTTAGCCACCGGAATGCTGACAATGACCGCCAGAATGCTGCTATTTCCGACATCTGAAAGGGGGAGGGACTCTCCCCCCTTTGTCCGCCGGAAACGACAATGAACGGGGGAGTCTCCTCCCATGTTTCTGCCAGAAGATGGCAGAAACAACATTTTTCTGCCTAGAAATGGCAGAAACATGGGGGAGAAGCTCTCTCCCTTTCATCTGTCGGAAACGACAGAAAATGGAGGGGGAGGCTTTCCCCAATTCTCTCCCATGTTTCTGCCACTTCTGACGCAGAAAAAGGGTAGGGGGACTCCCCTCAATTTACTGCCATTACCAGTAGCTGACATAAATGGCAGTGAATTGGGGAAAGCCTCCCCCTCCATTTTCTGTCGTTTCCGACAGATGAAAGGGGGAGACTTCCCCCCTTCAGCTGTCAGAAATGACAACATTCCAACGGCCTCCCCCTTTCATCTGCCGAAAACGACAGCATTCCAACAGCCAAGTGGCTGCCGAAATGCTACTATTTCCAGCTGCTTAACAGGGTAGTTGGGTCTTTTCCCTTTTTTTTAATTTTTAAATTCTTTTTTTTTTAAATTTAAAAAGTAAATGTATAAAAGTAATTTTATCTACTACTTAACAGAAATTTGGACAGATTCTGTTAAGAGGGACTTTTTGTGTACATTTATAAAAGGTTGAAGACCCAACGCACTAAAAAAATGATTAAGAACTCAGGCGATTCTAAGTGCAAAAGCAAGGGGGCGATATGTGAAATTTACCCTTTTTTTTTATTAAAGACTAATGACATTATATACACATATATATATCAATCAACCTCTTATCTAAGAAGAGGGAGGTTTTTTAAAATTTCCATAAAAAAAAAAAAAAAGATTGGACTAACATATACCTCGATTCTAGTGGGGATGATACTAGGAGTTCAGTTCTTGGGAGTGGGGGAAGGATGACATGGGCTCCTTTTCGAATGGGTTTGTAGCCACGTGAGCGAGCATGCATAATAAGCAGTGGATGCACAAGTGAAATATAATTTTTGCCCCCTCGTCTCGCTTTTAGTATCTTTTGTATTCTCAAGTTGGAGTTGGCTACCCCCCCTTTGACGTGTGCTCTTCCGATCTGGAGGTGACCATGTGATAATAAGGGAGACAATTTTGATTTTTCATTAGGTTAAATCAAAGAATTGATTCCATAAGAAAGCCAACGAGTGGTGGCAGAAATTTTTCATCTTAAATGGTCTCGCTTTAAAACTCTTCTGTCGAGAATTTTTACTTAACAAAACAAACTATGCATACAACTCAGCCTATATTCCAAGTTATAACGTTATTCAACCCTGGTGTGAACTGTGAACCAAGAATTGATCAAGTGAAATTGATAATATCGTCTACAAATTGGAAAAGAAATGGGTTCAAAACAGGGAAAGCACAAGTGGTTTATGACAATTTAAAAAGTATTGTTATGGCACCTCACGTCTCATGTGGGGCGCATAGATGCAAGTCGTGAGATGGTAATTTTATGACACTTCTAAGAGGTGTCGTGCGTGCATCCATGCACTCGTATGGGACGGCGGCCACCCCCGGGGGGGGGGGAAGAGTCATGACAACTCCTTCCGAAAGTGCTGGAAATTTTTTCAAAGCACACGATCGACATAGTAACAAGAGAATTAGGGAAATTAGGCTCAGAAAGCAATCAATATTTCAATAATTCAGAATGGTTTGCAATCAAACTAGTTTCTTACTTCAGCATCTTCAGAGTTCAAGAAACATTAAAATGCTTTTCACACTTACTGGCAACTCTTAACAAGACAGTTCCCATAGCTTAACCGGGCAAAAAAAATTCTAAATGGAAACTCCATCCACCTTACTTACCTTTAAGAGTGTTACTTCCTCCCAGGCTCCAAGTTCAAGGTTTGAAGGTTCAGCAAGAGATCATCAGAATTTAAGAACACCTTGTTGTTTGAATTCGCAATAGTGTGTGCAATTTCCCTAGATGCTTCAATCCTTCTCAGTGTAATAAATGCGGGATTGTTGGCAATGGCTTGACCAATCAGTTGGGCACTCTTTGCCTCACCCTGGCAGCCAAAAGAAGATAAAAGATTGTATCATCATTCTAATAATTGAGTGCAATACCAGTTTCCAAACTGCAAACAATGCAGACCAGATGAGGAACTGACGAAATGATAAGACTATTAAGTGCCAACAGACCAGAGTTTCAAGTATGGGTTGTTACCTGTGCTCTAATAATAGCACTACGCTTGTCTTGCTCAGCTTTTTCCACCACAAACTTGGCTCTCTCAGCCTCTTGTGCAGCTACCTGTTTAGCTTCAATTGCAGCTGTGAATTCTTTCCCAAAAGTCAAGCTCGTAATGGACACATCATCCAGAGCAATGTTGAAGTAGGCAGCTCTTTCTGTCAATATCTTCCTTATTTCCCTGCTGACAGCCTAAAAATATGCATTATATTATGAAGTACAAACCAATCATAGGACAGGCCTCGATACAAGTTTCTCAAAGTAACATATCTGAATTCTTAAATTTTCGACAATAATTGCAAGATTCTCTTATTTACAGATTTATAATAGTTAAATAGAAAGAAAAATCCACATACAATTCTAGCATTAACATCATGTCTAATTTTACTCCAAACAATTTTTGAATCTACAGTAAGGCATAGGGAATCCAGTCACCAAATCTTCATCTTCTTTTCTATATTACTACATTTATATCTCCAATCATGCTTCTCTCCAGAGGATTCATAAGACTAAATCCTGTCCGCTGCAGTTCATCATTCATTCACTTATCCAGAATAATTTCTAACTGAATTAACAAAGCTTGAAACTAGTGGCCCACAACCGGTTCAACCTTTATCTGTTTATTCAACTAATCATAATCTAAATAATAAGAAGCCATAGTAGAAAAACAAAAGCTTACTTACCTCTCTCTGGGTGATAAGCTGGCTAGCATTGTACTGGGCAACTACAGCTTTCAAAGTTTCATGAATAATTGAAGGCAGGACTCTCTCGTTGTAGTTTTCACCAAGCGTTCTGTAGACAGTGGGTAATTGGTCAGGCACTGGGCGTGTGAGAACCCGAAGGCCGATTTTTACCTGCACAATTAAATCACAAACCAAGTATTGGCTTTTATATGCATAAGAACAAGATAAATTCAATGATCAAAAAACACATACATTCTAGTAGGTCATCACTGGAAAACCAAGTGGCACCATCTGTCCCGACTTCTACCAATAATATCCAATCACCAAATAGAATTATTAACTTATAAAATAGCTGCTACTTGCAAACGAAGGGGAATAAACATGTGATTCCTTTGAATGCATACATCTTCCATAAAAATCCACTATAAGTCACTGCTACGATGACTATCAAAATAAGAGATACTGCAAGGCATCCCACTATACCATCTTCTTGCAAGAGAAATATTTTTAACTGTCAGAGATCCGGGTAACACGTGTACAAATTCAAGACGAATTTGGCCCATGATACACACCACTCCTCATGATTTTACAAATGGGCAAAGGGGGCTTCACTAGAATTCCGATCAAATTATTGGATAATCTCATTTCGTTCTTGATTGCAATAGATATGACGGCAAGGTTTCAGTCGTAAAATTTGTTGAGCAATCATCAACATAGAATATTCTTGAAATTTTAAATCAGCCAATTGGCCTTCTAACAAAGCAAAAACACACACAGGATAAGGGGGAAAGGAAAAAAAGGATCTAACACATTCTAAAAGGGGAAAAAAGAAAAAAGAAAGAAAATGTGAGTAAGTCTTACAAGTGACAGTTAGATATCAATGTACGTAATCCACAACTTCATAGTATACCTGGAATAATTTTATATTCAACAGATTTGAGCAAAATAAGATGATAATCAAAGGTTAATAGATGGTATTCCTTTATTTAAATATCGGATGATTCTGAATATTTGTTTCCTATAAAGTAAGGCCACAAAGTTTCATACAAATTTTCATGTAGAGAAAGAAGTACTTCAGATTAAATCACAGAAAGTGAAAACATGAGCATTATCTTCTTTTATTGCGTCTTCCAAAATGAGACCAGGATTAGGTACAAAATCTCTTCCAAAATATATACTCACTCTATCATCCTTAACCCGTCTAGAAAGTACTGAAAGATGGTGATCCTACAAGGACAGGACATGTTCTCTTGTGACAAGTAGCATTCATATGGAGGAGCAAAATTGCTTGTTTAAAGTTTAAACATCACAATACATTACTGTTCTCATTGCTGCAGCTTGTTTAAGGTTGCCTCCACACCTTGAAATGGATATGTGAGCATGCATGTGTTATATTTTATATTATTTAATTGTTTTGGTGGTTGGGAGCCCGGGGAGTGGGATATTGTATTACCATCTGAAGATCACGGCTTCCAGAAGTGCTCTCCACAAGATGTGGTCGTGCACGAACATCATAGATGATGGGCCTCTCGAACCATGGAAACATCAAGTGCGTTCCTTCAGGATAAACCTAAGATGTAACATGAAAGTAAATGTAAACCCAAATGTCATCTAAAAGAATATTTACACACACACACACAAAAAAAAAAAAAAGGAACAAAGAACGAAGTTCAGAAGCTCTTGAACATTTTTTTCCCCAAATGAAACACCACTAAACCAAGATAAATTCATGAAAAAGTGTTCATTCAGAAATTCAAGCAAACCAAACAGTGCCATAAGCAGATAGAGTATATATATGTGTGTATGTATGTATGTATATAATAATTTGAGAAACAACGTATACTAGAAAACGTGTCAAAGTATTGAAAGGCATAGATCAAGGATCAGAAAATCGCGATTCCAAAGTTTTACTTCCATAACTGGTTAAGAATAGTGGACATGGCATGACCTTAGCAGACTTATAACTGATTGTCTTCAACATCTACACCGAAGCAAAGTTGTGCAGGACAAAGCCATCCAAATCATATCTACATCTCTTACA
>CAVNYN010272752.1:0-27054 GCA_963692815.1 Nyctanthes arbor-tristis | reverse complement strand
TTCCATATCATCAAGATGGTTTCATAATAGAACCATGCGATAGTTTTCTAACCTTTTTACCCAACTGGGGCCACATCTATATATGCGAGCAAATAATGTTAAAGGTACCGCATGTTAGTATTAGAACGAGACTGATTAAAATGCCTAAATGGAGCTAACTAAAATCTTAATCCTAAACCCTGATAAATCGGTAAACCCTATGAATGAAATTATTGTTATTATTATTAAATTTTATATTAACTTTCTCATGTACATAATATGTTTAGTGACCACGAATATTTTGAGGCACTATATAAGAGAATTTGGGTCGAACTAATCCTCCCTACTCTGGAAGTGGTTTTACGAGTTCAATATTCTCGATTATTAGTCTTATCTCTACGTACCATAAAATTAGAAGGTCATTTTTTTTATTGATCCCCATTATCAGTTGCTTGAATTATAATATAATTATAATATATATAATACCAAATGTTAACGTTGACCATGGTAACTCTCATTTTGTGACAATATTTATGCAACATCGTGGATTCTTGTTTTCTTCATTCAGGCATACTTACCCTTAAGCCTAGTAGTACCTCTGAATATAGTATGTGCTGCCCAACACACAAAAAGAATTGCGATTTATTGAATACAGGCGCTTACTTATCACATATTCTTTTTATTCTTTTTTGGCACGGTCATGGTGTTCGCTTGAAGTCGTCGCGCTTATCAGGCCACCACAAGTGCACGATCCATCTCCTTAGCATAATATCTATTGGAAATATAAACAAGTTAATATAAAAAAAATAATGTTTTTAAATTATCGTGTGATAATATATGATAGAAATATTCTTCTATCTAAGTTTAAATTTTTAATGGTTGAAGTTTAAAGAGGAAAAATTTTTCTATGAATTTTTATAAAATTTAATTATAAAAAATGAAATACTTTAAAATGATAAATACATGCACCAGTACTCCTACCATATTTGGGTACAGAAAATTATAAATCCATTATATATCATCATGTGAAAAAATTATATACATGTTTCTTGTGTCATCAAGTCGACTACTACAATTTGGTCTCCATTATTAAGCTCATTAGTCTGTCAAAATATATGAATATAATTAGTTTGGTCAATTTCAATTTTGAAATAATATTAAATATTAAAATACTAATGGAAATTGAATTTCATCGTTATCATCCGACACTATTGAACTGTCCTATTGAAAACTCTCTATATGTTAATTTGACTTTTAAGTGCCGAATTAGTTAATAATTATCACTGATCACTATCTTTAAATATGTGACACCTTTTTTGATGCAAAGATTAAACTAAATAAAAGTATGGATTAAGGCGGCATCCAATGTGATACTTGTCAAGTAATTAAACGCTAAGACATTTTTTTATTCGCAATTTATACTTAAATATTGAGCAAATGGCGAATCACAATCAACTTGTTTGATCGCGTTTGGTGAACTTATGTTGTCATAACTTTAATTATTTCAGGTATACTCTAATACGTTCGATAAAAAGTAATCTAGTCTTTTAAAGTTCTGGAGAGATGGCGTCATTATGCTTTAACCTAGTTTTCTTAATCACCCAACCTCTATCTTTCAATTGAAACATTTGAAACCCCCCATTACCATTTCAAACACATGAGGGAACCGGCTTTCAATTAGCAAGTTTTTGACATGATATGATCCTCTTACTTGTATGACTTGCTTGAGAATCTTCATTGAAAAGAATCATATGATATTCTAAGACCTGTAAAATATTCTTCTATGAACAAAAGTTTTCACCTAAAATAAAGACGTATTGAAGTGAAAGAAAAATAATGTTCCATCACAAAAATAGAAACCCAGTTACATGATATTTTCCTCAAAATGATAAATGAACAAGATATCGAAAACCCTTGTCCCATTTTTTTAAGGTATAAAGTCAATTTATGCCAAAACAATTGTCAAAATTTTATGGTGTTGATGTCCAAATTTTCTTTATTTCAGCTTCTCAAGTAAAGAGACTTTCTACTAACAGCAATGGGCTCCACGTGGAGCCCATTAAGAGACCAACAATGATAAGGAGGAAAGTGTGGGCTCAATGGTTATAGACAGAGAAACTTCAGTGTTTAAGTGCGTTGAATTCAGTACTTCAGACTATTTAAAAACTCACACATAGGTTTTGAGGGTCTTAATTTGTTATTTAATTTAGACCTCAACATCCACATGCAGGTTTTTAATAAATCAAGAACACTAAATGTTTAGTCCTCTTAGAGCACTGAAGCTTTTTCCGGTTATAGAGGGCATCATCAATATTAGTGTTCAAAACTGGTGCTAGTTCTTTGTAGTTAAATTTTTAACTTTTTGATTGGGGGGAAATTATTGTTTTAAATAGATTGTGAAAAAATTGAGAGATATTACAGTAAAATGTGGAAAATTATTATTTATAAAGTATTTATGGTTAGTGTAAGTCTAATTTGTTGAAAAATTTTGAAGTAATTAACCATTTTAAAAAATGTGTCGTTGATATAAGTGTTACCACCTGATTAACCACTTCAAAATACTGTTCCCGTACTATTACTTTCTCCTACTTTCTACTACTTTTTAAACATTAAGTTTAGTCAAACCAAATCCATACATCTAATGAACCCATTTGTACTACACAAATTTTCACCATCCAACCCTATTCATTATCTCTTTTACTTCACATAAAAATCCAATGTTATGTGAATACAAATACATGACGTCTGATTAATTACTTAGGCTAATTCTGATGATATAAAGATTTATTCTGTATTTAATTTAATTGTCTCTTGTCTATTTCCATTTAACAATTTTTTTATCGTCGCATTGTCCACACAAATGTTTAAAAAAAAAAATAGAAGAAAAAATGTGTTGTGCCTTCCAAAAAAAAAACATGTTGTGTACTTTTGGAGGTTTGTGTACTTTTGTACTTCCAAAATTCTTGTCTCCATTCACTGGATGGGGGGGGCACCAGGTCTGCCCCATCAAACAGGGAAAAAAATTATACGTGGAGGTTTTAACTGTGCATACTATATAACTCACTATTAGCTCACTTTTCTAGTAGTGTCTGGCTCCGTCAGTGTCTCCATTCAAGGCTGACCTTTAAGTTTTAGGATTTTTACATGTAAGTTATTACATTTGTAATAAATTAAAAAATATTTTTAATTGTAACTATTTTAGTCTAGGGAGTAGTTGTTAGAAACAAATTGTAAAAATACTTATTACACTCTCAATTGTAATTTATTACACTGACCGCCTTCTTCTGAATAAAATAACTCAACCTTTGTAATTTGTCAATTAAAAATTAAAATAAATATTTTTCTAATTATAAAGATCAATGGGTATATATTGGCTAATTTCCATAAAGTTTTTGAAGGTTTTAAACAAGATTTTAAACTCTATTTGGGCGTACTAGGCTCAAGATTATATAGCAAAGATTAGCTAAAAAAATATAAAAATATATAATAGTCATGTGATGAACTAACAGTGGGATGTTATTTAACAGCTATCTTTTTCTTTCTTCCATCAACCAATGTCACTCGTATATTCTATTTGTACTTTAGAATTTAGATCTATATATTTCGTACTTTAGATATATAGGTCTCGAGCTGATCCTATTAATCAAAATATGATTGTCACTTTAGGCAACCGTCTTAAAAACCAAAATACAAGCGCCACATCCCATTATTTTCATCTACTCTGATTCAAGTTTTGATGGATTGCTAAATTATTGTTAAGGCAAAAGCAATTGTAGTTTTTACTTTACAAGAATTGTCAGATCTAATTAATTCTCATTGTTTATTTCATTGTTTATATGTCCTCCGTATTCATGACATTATTGTTTTGATTGATTAAAGCAAAAGGGCCCGTTATTTTAATTGTTAAAATGATGTAAAGCCAATTACGAATCTAAATCCGTAATTTTTTAGATATTCTAAAATATGTGGCAATTAACATGGTTAATTACAAAGGGTTTTCAAAATTATGTTATGGGGATATATATAATAATCTAGCTTAATCTCTCCAATGGTTAATGTTGTTGGTAAATTAAATCCCCGTATCAAGAGTTGTTTATTGACAAGGGAAATAATCAGTGGGCACCTTTCAGTTATTTGAAAAGCAAGGAAAGATGCGTTGGTGTTTTTTTTTTTTTTTTTTTAAATACAAGAGATGTGTTGTTTTGATTGTATCAGCAATCATAGCCAATTTAACAAAGAAATAAAAGATCTTATTTTTGTATCCTTGATCAATTCACATAATCACTACTGAAAGTGTGTCTTGAGTTGGATATCTGTCATATTTTAAATTTAGTAAGTTGCTTGGTTCTTTATTAATTTGCACTTTTAAACTTGTTTATTTAATTAGTTTTAATCTAAAAATCCAGAACCCCCTTCCTTTAATTATTTTAACTTTGAAGAATTGAATCTAATCAATTTGTGGACACGACCTTGCTATCACAAATTATACTTTTGAGCAAGATTTTATTATTTGTTGGATTCGATATCTATCAATAGACAATATCATGTTAAAATGCATATTGTCGTTATAGAGCTAGAGTTTAATCGGAAGTGTGGCCAATGAGAACATTGAGCCCTTTGAGGTGTGGTGATTGTGATAACTTTAAGTTTATATCACTTGGACAAAGAAATGAGATCTATTTGTAAGTTAATAGATTTGCTTCAATTGGTAAGAGGTCTTTTAGTATAAATGTAAAAAGAAAATTGTGTAGACTAGGTTTATAAAGCAGACAATTTCATGTTTAAACGGATGAAATCGTTAATCATAGAGTTTGATTCTCATTATCTGTGCAAAATTATGAGAGAGATGTAGAAATGAGTCGTGGTAGAATGAGTGTCATACGTACATCAGTTCTCCACTATATATATATATATATATATATCATGATAATGTATACTTTTCATTACCCGCGCATGGGACCGATTCAAAGTGCATGTGTTTATCATTTCAAACAATTAATTTCAACCTCCACCCCTTTACAAATTATATTCTGACAAAGAAAAATCAAAGAAACTTTTTCCTTCTAAAACTTCAACCGTTAAATAGCAACTTAATTCGACTTTATCCGCGAAGAATATTTTTTATATATAGATTTTAGACGGTATCATGAAAATATCAATATTCTTTCATTTTTTAACTTCACACGTCAAAGTTCATGTACTGAACTTGGATACTGGGCTTGTAGATGAATTATATATGCTTGAAAGGAGTTGGCTTGTCACTTTTGTAGGCCACCTATCATGGTAAATTAATGTTAAAGAAAAATTTGGTTGAAGAAGAGTACAAGAGTGACATCATTGTCACATAAACATTGTCATAAATAAAATGAAAATGACAAAAAATCTTCCAATATGATAATATATAATAATAATATATATAGTTATATGATGGTAGTGGTGGTCCAATAAAAATGTGATCACATACAAAGTTTACTGAAAATATTTATGCAAATTTGTGTTTTTCAATTTAAGCATTTTACGAAAAAGATATGGCCTTTTCAATGCTCTCGTAAATTTCAAGGGAGTAAATCAAAATGTACTCTGAATAACCTTATTTATTTATTTATTTATATATTTATTTAATTTTTTTTTGGAAGGGACTCTGAATAACTTTTAACGCGATAGGAAAGAAGAAAAAGGAGCAAAAGTTAGCCATTTTTTAGTAAGTCTAATATTCGTGCTTGAAGAATAAATAATAAATAAACAAACCAAAAAAAATAAAATATGATAAAATTGAAAATAATAATGCTAAGGTCCTGTTTTGTTTATTTTTGTTTAATTCATTTTGAGTCTTGTCGTTTAAGTGTAAATATTAAGTAAAGGAAGAATTTCATTTCCCTTGTTTTGAGCATTTTCAAAATTTTAAACTAAAAAACTCAAAAGTACAAAATGTCATTTCCTTTGTTTTGAGCTTTTTAGTTTAAAAATTTGAAAATACTTAAAACAAGGGAAATAAAATCTTTATTTTATTTAATATTTACTCTTGAAAGACAATACTCAAAATGAATTCAAAAAATATAAACAGAACATGCCCTAATTCTGTTTAAGTTTTCATTTTAAGATTTAAGGTAAAAGTAATTAGTCGTCACTGTTCAGTTGTAGGAAGTACGTTGATTAAAAGAAGTTAATCAAGTTTTACTTTAAAAAACAGGAACAAAAAACATGCACAAACCTTGGCTGCCATCAGCACCAGCACCAGCACCAACACGTCTTTTCTTGTTTACCTATTTTTGAAAAATATCATACTTTATTGAAAGACATTTCTTGATTGAGAAATAAGGTCCAAGCTTGGTAAGCTAGGGATGCTCGGGTAAGTATCACTAGTGTATAGAAGGAGTAGTGTTAGATCATTGAGGATATTAAACTTATAAAATAAATAGAACCGAATAAAAAAATTAAAAAAAATTATTTTCTCCCGGTGATATCCTATGAGATGTATCCGAACCATTTTATAGTTTATATATTTATTATAAGTATTAAATCCCTTCAATTCCTCTAAATAATAATAATAATAATAATAATAATAATAATAATAATAATAATACTCCTTTCGATTAATATTAAGCGGACGGCCACCATAACTTCTCGCATTCTCCTATTTGATCCACAAAATATTAGTTACATGTTTTATTAGTAGATAGATTAACTTTCTAAAAAATAAATAAACAGATCAACATTGTTTGTGTAAATTTTTTTATTATTATTATATGAATTATGAAATCGTTCATAGATTGGTCAACTAATATATTACCCTTCAATTAAATAACTAATTCTTTATCGTTATTTTGATTTACGACATAAATAAATTCTTTTAATATTAGTCATCATCGCCTAACATAATAATTAATTATTACATTGCATTTGCCTATTTATTATATTAATTAATGCTTTATATGGTCTACGAAAAACAATCCCAACTCAAATTTACACTACTAAATGAAACACATAATCATAAAATTGAAAATGATTTAAAAGTCCACGGCAGGGGAGCTTCAAAGGCAAATATAGCCAAGAAATTGTCCCCCATGCCATCATTTCCCAACTGTTAATTTTTATAGAGTCAGATAGAGCTCTATTGATTCTCGAGTGTAGAGCCTGATCTGACTCCAAAGAAAAACTATTTCTCCACACCAACTCCACTTTCTTTTACTTCCTGGCACACGTCATGCTCCATAAGGAACCCTCTATATATGGTCCACGGACTTAGATCATAACTGATATCAATGTCATTATAATATGTTTGAGATCGGAAGATTTTGTTTTCAGAAATCTTCATGTTGTTCAACAATTTGAGGATGGACACTATTAAAAGACGTTGAGGGGTAAATGAAGTTGCACCATAACTTCTTTCCAAAATTCCAGTTTTAACTATTCTTGTAATGAGGAATTATAAGGGGTCATATAATTAAACATGATAGGTCTCCATATAGTCATATAACAGGTCCATGTAAACTGTCTGCCTCTAAAGTTAAACGTGGTCTCTATATCATTTTTGTCTTCACAATATAGGAACCCTAGCAAAATGCATGCCCTCTTTAATATAGTTTGTTCTAATTGAACCTTACGTTTTCAAAACAAATTATTAAAGGGGATTTTGAATTACTCATGATAAACAAACCATAATCAGATAGATATATAAGGAGAGAGAAAAAGAGCGGAAGAATTCAAAATACAATGAAAAATATACCTGAGTTTCATCGTGTGATTTCGCAGAGAAAAGTGACTGTTTCCATGGAGAGAAATGACAATTTTCATGGTTTCCAAATCTTTAGTGAAAAAATTTAATCTCAAAACTACAAAATATTATGAGATTTCATAACGAGAATATGGTTAGTTTTAAAAATGAACGTTTCTTTAAAAATAAAAATAAAACGAACAAAAAGAAATGCTAGTATATATTTTAGAGTAGTTATATTAATACCACTATTTTCTATAATCATCACACTACATCTCTAACTGCATTATACATCCTTAGATTTTTTTAATTATTGCATTTACGCTCTTAACTTTTTTAACCATATTTTTGTTCTTAACCTTGAATATTTCATATTCAACAAAGGTTTTTATCCAAAATTTTTGTTCAAAAAGTAGCTAAATAATTTAAATAAGTAAAAAATGGCAAATGGTTGAACGCAAACTAATTATTCTTTTTATCGTTTAGAAGTCATATGCTAAAGAAATTGTATGAAAATTATTATTTGAGGCAAGAAATATTATTTGATAAAAAAGTTACTAAAAAAGATGTGATAAAAACATGCAGGAGTGTAAATAGAAAAACAAATAAAGTTTCTGTACCATTTATGTAAATAAAATCTGACGTATTTATAAAAAAAAAGGTACGGTGTCAATATATTTTGCCTTTATTTTATCAAATGGAAAAAAAAAAAAAGTTATTATGCTACTGTATTACTAATTACAAAGATATATGTATATACACATTCACGTTGTTCAACATTCAGCTCCAGTTTGCGACGATATATGTTTTAAAAAGTATTAAGGCATAAAAAGTGTCGAAGTCGTGGCTTGTCTTAAGTTTAAGTGAAACAAACAGGCGATAAAGTTCGGCCAGTTCGCGATAAAATATATCGTGTCATGTAAGAAGCACAAAATAAAATATAACATGCATTTAATTGAGTTTTTTAGAACATAAACAATTGAATAAAAACTGGAAACAAAATAATTTCATCATTTCATAAAAATCAGAATTTTTAAATTAAAATCCCCGTACCAAGTGACATGTTAGACAACCAAACAGTCTTATTCTAGTGTCATACATATGATATTATACGGTCACGTGGTGTGTATCAGAACACACCATATGAAAAATCACAACTATATGACGTGTGTCACGCCCTCAATTTTATTATCTTATTGTCTCGAAATATCGGTAGTAGAAGCATTTAAATGTATATCTCGATTCAAAGTCGATGGCGAAATTTTTCAAATACAAGTCTAACACTATTATATATATAATATCATTTTACAATAACTATTGCGGCCACCCACAACGAAACCTCGCCCACACACCAAAGTCTCAATCACATACATGTATCTCCTCCACTTTTGGGACGATCCGGCCACATAACTTTAATTTAATACCTATAAGATTGTAAAAAATAGAGAGTAAGTACAACGTACTCAATGAGTAACAAAATACCTTGATTAACCTTTCATTTAAGAAAACGCATTTTCAAGAAAATCACGGGGTTCATAAAGCCATTGAATATACAAAGTATTTCGATGCACAAATGGGCTCTATCACTAATTAAACTACTACCTATGATGTGCACATGGTTGGCCAAGACCACACAGCAAGGCTACAAAGATTCAAATTGGCCAAGACCACACAGCAAGGCTACAAAGATTACCACATAACCAAAATGACCAAGACCATACAATAAGGTTATATTATTACAAAGCAATTCAAAACGGATAGAACATTAACTAGCGATACAAATGCAATTAAACAAATCTTTCTCTTCATAAAAATACATAAAAAATCTATGCGTATCTTATGAAAAACGTTATGAACAAAAGAACGTTCATATTCAATTTATGAAAGCTTAATGCGTGATTGAAAGGGAATTAAAGTATCGTTACTCACCTCTTTTATTTCTCTAAAGAATACTTGAATAATTCTAATCAAGAAAAATACCTTCAAAATCTCGATACTCTTTAATCAAGGCTAGTTTTCTAAGTTAGAATATTTCTATATATGGTAAGGACCCTTTTACAAGAGGTAAATAGGCCTTTTGGCGTGTTTTAACTGTTGTTCTCTACCTTAGCACATGCATGGATGGTTGGGGGTTTTAGAAAGTTTGAGGGCCTTAAGCCTTTCATATAATAGTTAGGATTTAGTTGTTTTGAATAAACTTTTGAGTTCCGCTAATCAAATTATAACACGTGGCGCGATATGACACCGTACACTTTGGTGACAAATTGTTCCAGCAGTCCTTATATTTTATATCGTCTTTCAATTAAGTTATCATATGTTGGTTTATGTTAATTAGGAACTAAATTCTTTCTTTAGCGTTAATTGACTAATAATCTTTTAACTTTAAGACACAATTAAAGTAATTATTTCGTCATTATTAAAATAATAGCTATATAACTTAATTGAAGGTTATATTTTGCGGAATGTTATAACGTGAGCTGACACCCGCTACAAAAGTAAGAGAGAGTGTTTATGTGATGTGGCCACATAATAGAGTCACTCCCCTTATGCTTCTTAGAAGGACTGGTCATCTACATAGTACTGGATCATTTCTTTACGGCTTAACATCACAGTTGTATTATTTAACCAGACTATTAGGCGTGAATAGTGTGCTTCGCTTTAATATTGTCAGTGCAATCATGAAGTGCATCTTTGTCACATTTGTACCTTTTTTCTTAAATCTGATAAAAAGGACTAATAACCAAAAGCCTGTCTCAGCAATTTATATGTGGGGAAGACCGGATAATGCGATGAATCATCCAAACACAAATGTCGAAAATTCGACGGTGTTAATTTCAAGATTGAATAAATTTTTAGCATCCGTATGAGTGTTGTTATGACATTGAGATTGATGATATGGTTGCACATTGTACGCCACGCGTGCATACAGTAATATGACTGTCTATATACGATGGTAAAAATTTTTTTTTTTGTCAAGATTATCTTCAACTTTAGACTTCTTGTCAAGATTATTATTTCATAGTGTACGTAAAAAACTTCTGTCAGTAGTGTAGAAATTCGAGACATGCTTACATGATTTCTTGCACAATGCCAATTGGCAAGATTTTGTTTCTCTAAACATCATATCATTTCTTTACGCAAAACATCATATATTATTTTGAGATCAATACATATCACATGAACCATATACGTGTCAATATTTATGGAAAGCTTTTAGTTTTATGTACACTCTTAGCATTATTGTTATTATTTATTTATTTTCTAGATTATTTCAAACATATATAGGAATTTACATCTTGTAAACGATTTTTATTTTTAATTTTGTTTTAGCATGCGGGTGTCAAGTACCTAGTGTTGAGGGTGGAAAAAAAAAAATTGTACCTAGCGTTGAGAAATAATGAAATTCATTCCGTATGAAATGGAGCCCACATCAGCTTAAAGAGGAGACCTACCTGATATTCAGCAACTACTCGATGTCACAAACTCTCACATGCTCCATTGTCACTATATTGTGATAATATATACTTTAGTTTTTCCTTTTTTTTTCCAAATATCATTTTCAGTGAAATTCTTTTTTTTTTCTTTTCTTTTTTTTTTCCCTTAAGGGAGGGGAGGGAAATTAGGGAGCTATACAGTTTATATTTTCTTATGACCCAAAAAAATTAATATTTGATAAAAAATTAAAATAATTTTTCTCTTACAACTTAATTAAGCATACTGAATAATGAAAAGAATTTTATTAGGGTAACTTTTGGTTGAAAATAAATTTTTTAAAATATAATTAAGCAGAAATCTGTCGAGAGCTTAAAGGTAACTCAGTCTCTCTTATATTAATTAATTAAGGATATATGCCATATAATATCTGATATCTCTTATTAAAGTACTTTCATATTGTTCCTTGAACCAACTTAGTCCAAATATTTCATGTACAAGAATTGCTAGTCTTATAGATAAATTATGCTTAGAAGTTAGAGCGAATATATAGTTTCTTGCATTTTAACATAGTTTCTTGTACTTTCAAAGTAGTTTTCTTGTTCAATTTAATAGATTATATGACCAATATTTTGGTAGCTCGAACAATCCTAAAGATCGCCTTTGTATTGATGTAACCTTCATCATAGACATTGGTCCTCTGAACACGCGCTATTATATTGATGAAGATAAGTGTAACAACCTATTCCCTAATGGGTTACACTCCAATATATGGATTGTTGTGTCTTGCAAAGATTTGTTCCAAAACATTAGCTTATGTAGTGTTCTCATGGTTAGGTTATGCTCCAATACATGGATCTTCGGCACATTCTTAGACTTCAAGTTCATGTTCTCTCCTTATATGAGAGATGTGATGAGAATTTTTGGAGTACTTCAAACTATGAACCATATCTTTTTGAGGTTTTATTTTGAAAGAGATTTCTAATGTGTTTCTAGGATTCAAACTCTTGATCTCTTTATGCATGAGAAATTTAATGTAGTACTACTTGCTTACTTGGTACTTCAAGGATTCTCATTAAATCTTTCATATATGGAGAGGTTAACATATCCAAATTTAAGATTGAGAACGCGTTAGAAATTGTTGTTGGACCCTTACCTTTAAGTCTAGTACGTAACCTAACGATTTCGAACAAGCCCTACATGGACCGTCTTGTCATATTACTCGAAGGCTACACCGAAAGAAATAATAATGTTTGTAACTTGTGCTGGGCTTCCGCTTGATTTAAAACTAAAATAATAATAATAATAATAAGAAGAAGAAGAAGAAGAAGAAGAAGAAGAAGAAGAAGAAGATCCAACCATGTTGGTATCGCATAAAACATTCTGTAAGATTGTAGCACTAGCATGTGTAATTTTTTTCACCTACCCCCATGTGGGAGATCAAAGTCTACCCCCTCCTATATGGCATACCATGTGGTATGCCATTCATCTTATTTAGTAGGTGAAAATAACTACTAGCATGTGTCCTTCAAGTATAATTCAACTTCAATTTAATTCTAGCATTATGATTTATAATTTGATGCGATAATAGTGCTTCACTAGCCATCCTTTATATTTCCAAATTTTCAATTTACAAATTATATCAAAATTAATTTTTAAAATACTTTTCAAGACAAAACAAAGTGTAAGTTTTTCAGCTTTTCAATTTACAAATTATTTCTACATACTACTTCTCAGGACAAAATCATACTAAGATGGAAAGTTTTTTAAATTAAAGAAAATAATGTTAAATTGAACACTCAAGATGTCATGCCAAAAAGTTCTAATAGCTTGCCTTGTTAAAGACTTAAAAGTCAATTCATAATAATTCTTTTTAACTTCTCCATGCAATTACTACAGTATACAATAGATAGTTTGTAGAAATAATGAATCCCATTTAATACCAAGATATTATTAAGTAGCTTTATTCTATCATATTCTTAAAGATAGTGAGGTGTATGCATTTCCACTCAAATTTGGGTGCTGATATCACAATGCTACACTATTATTGCACCGGCATGTGTATTTGCAGAAGCACACCCTAACAGTTCTTCTCCTAAAGCAGAAAAGGGCTTCTCAATTCTCATGTCATTTCTCTAAACCCATGAGCCATGACTCCATAGCAAAACTCATTTAGCAAAAGCAAATATATTCAATCCCTTTTTTTTTTTCAGAAAAAGTTAATATTTACATTCTAGATAATTTTTGGTCAAAAATACAAAAAGGATACAATAATGAAATAGAGGAACAACCTAGTAGCATTAATGCTTCTTGTTCTTAGTTCCATTACAACATAAATACCTTTTTATCAAATATATTCCACTTGTCAACAAACTTCCCACAGAAATCCCCAATACAGCAAAACTTCGCAACCGCTCTCTTTCTGTCGTCTATATATTGTATGTATTTTCTTCAAGAATTCTTTGAACCTTTATATACCCATGCCTCCCTGCCTGTAAAATCCATGTTAAAACCCACTAGACAAAGTTAGGTACATTTCTCTTTACATTCATAAGAAATGGCAACTTCTGATGAAACTTCCATTAGGAGCCTTGGTGAGTTATCGGAGGAGGAATCAGTGCGTTTTACTATGGATCTTGCGGCTGCTGCTAAAAGAAATCTTGGATTTTTGAAACTTGTTGATGATTCCTATTGGCTACACCAAAAACCCACCCTTCTTGAAGCCATTAGGAGGTATTTCTTTTCTCCTCTTCTCAGTCCTTGCTGGTTATTCAGTCATTTTCTTGATTTTGGAGCTTTCTTCCTATTTTTGTTCATATTTTAGGCACTTAAATTTCTCTCTTTAAAAAGTTATAACCCTTTCAAAACCACTAGTCTTAACTCTATAGTTTACACCCAAGTGTTAGTTTTCATGGAATTTTATTTTGTACTTCAATATAAATTGGACTTCTTTTAAATATTGTCGCCATAATCATGGTAAAAAGAGATGAAAGTGAGGTTACCAGAGGGTTTTTGTTTGGAGTGCAAATCAAATTCTGAAAAAATGATAGAGATTGTCTAAATTTGGATTTTGAATTTTGGTTTATGTCTATTGTGAATTTGTAGGTATGATCAACTATGGATGCCATTATTTGCTGATCTTTATTCAGGGTCAAAGCCTCCAATGATCCTTCCTCCTCTTGATATCGAATGGGTTTGGTATTGTCATACTTTAAATCCGGTAGATGCCCCATTTCATTCACTCTCTTTGACTACAACAAGTTTTTTCTTTTTCCTTTTCAATTTCTAGTGATTTAATTTCTCTGTGTTTGTGTTAATTCAATTCTAATTGATTTTCAGGCCAGCTATAAGTATTATTGTGAGTCGAGATTCTCGAAACTGATAGGAAAGCCAACCATTTTTGACGTAGAAAATGAAGAGTATGCATTGAGCAGGTGCAGAGAGATTTGGGAACATAGATTTCCTTCCGAACCGTTTGAAAATGAAGCTGATACAGACTCAGAAACTCAGCCAGTTTTGTCACAGGATCTGTTGGATGAAGTGTCAAAGCACAGATACACATGCAATAAATTTTCGGAACCATTCGTTTCAGACATGGCATATTTAATAGCATCAAAACAGAGGTACAAAGGATTTATTTACATGATGCAGAGGTTTGCAAATGAACGCTTCCGTCTGGTGCCCACTTCGGATGTTCTATTAATGTGGCTGACCCATCAGGTGGGATTATTCTCCTCTTAATGCAAAAGACCTCGTCCGTTAAAATTCTGCTGAATACAAAATATAAGAATGAAACATCTTAAGATAAATTTTTCTTGATCTGGATTATGGATTTGTGAAGAAAATTTAGTGGAAAGCAATTATGTTGCTTGGTCTTGTGAGATCGGAAGAGCACACGTCTGTATTAGTTTTCTCTTATGATATTCTTGAATATAGAATGATCTTAAGATTCATTGCTTTAAGGCTGTGCCAATTTGAATATTAGTGTGGCACATGGAGTTTATCATGTGAAAGAACATTTGTCCTGTGACCTTTGCCCCTATTGCATTTGTGGTTGCTTAATTTTTAGTATTGGTATATACACATGGTGTTGAATCATCAATCCTCATATTTTAGGTCAAGTTGTAGTAATGAAATATCCCCCTTATTTTTACTTTATTTTCTTTGAATTTATTTTCATGCCACCAATTCCTTAACATACTGTTATTTTCTTTGAGAATAATTGACCTTTTTCTTTCTTTTACTTTGCCTTGAATTATTTGTTTTGCACGTGTGTTTATGCATTCATACGGTCTAGCATGAATCAAACATATCTTATTCTATGATCAAGTTTGCAAACATATTGTGCTTCGTTTTGTACATCAGCGTATTTGAAGATGTTTCTATCAAAAGTTACAATAGTTCTAATGATATAATAATGTATAAATTTTTATATTGATTTAAATATTAGAGCTATCCAACGATATATGCAATGGATACTAAAGAGTTGGAGGGGAAGATAGGGAAAATAGTTGGGCCCTGGGAAGCTGTGGAGGAGCAAAACATTGAAGAAACCAAAATGCTTTGGGAAAGAATTTTTGATCAACCATATGAGAAAGCCGGATGTATGACCATTGGTAGTGCAACTAATATCAAGCCGCCTTTTCACTGGGAAGTCTCAGAGATTGACGTCAATACGAGATACAAGTACATGGTTCCCAGGTTCTTATCTGAGGTTTGTCTACCATTGATACTATCCTTTCTGATTCACTTCCCCTTTATCCCATTACCAAAAGAGAAAAAATTGTTCTTCTGTTTCCTAATAATTTTCTTTTGGCATTTTTTATTTAAGATTGTAAAGGCTTTCACCAAGTGAACTGATATATAATGTTTATTGTGTCGAGAATGCAGCTCTGTGTATCAGTGAAACTGAACTCGAAGATGAAGCAAATGCAAGGGAGTTTTCCCCGTGAGTTTCTCCAGCTCCGAATGCTGAAGTGCCACAGGGAGCTCAAATTAGATATTCCTGTATCTAAATTCACCTCAGAATCATGGAAGAAAGTTTGGCATCTCTACTGTGAATTTGGGACCAAAGGAATGATACTCGAGTTCCGTCACCAAGGAGGCCACTGCTTTAAATTTAGCACCACGCGACACAGTGTGAAATATCCTTGGAATGAGTTGTTACGTGCACCATCTCTCACTTCAGATAAAGAGGTTGGTCAAACTTTGAGGGCTGTTGCTTCAATCACCCCACCTGTGCAAGCATCTTACTTGCTAAAGTGTGTTCCTGACCGGGTAACAGACGATTCAGGTGCAATGATATCAGACGTAATTCTGAGAATGAACCAGTATAGGCCTCAAGAAGGTCGATGGTTATCTCGAACTGTTCTGGACCATGCTGGAAGAGAGTGTTTTGTTATTCGAATGAGGTAAAGACTATTTCCTGATTAATGAGTTTGTGATTTCTAGCATGTTGAGCCACCCCTGGAGCTTGATTTGGAGATTTCCCATCTAAATGGTAGAGTGGGAGGTGGGTTTTGGAGGAGAGGAGATGAAGCTCCTTCAGCTGTGAAATGGGAAGATCGTATTATAGAAATACGCGAAGGTTCTTGGTCTTACATCAGCAGTTCCACTTCCATTGGTCGCGCCCCTGGTATTGAAATGATACCACTTTCCCAATCCCCTCTAGTTTACAAGATTCGAGTTTATCGTTCTTCTTTACGAATGGGGTAATATCAGAAGTACCTTGTGAAACAAGGCCTTAACTTTATGTAAATAGACGCAAGAAGTTGCTTAATAAGCTGTTCATATCTTCAATGTGCTGACTAATTATTGGAAATCCTCTTTATTTCAAGTAATTGATGGATTTTTCTCCTAAATTTATTCTTGTTATTTGATTGCACATGCCATCTAGTACAGAGAAAGTTGTAGGAACAGCAACACCAAAAGAACCACCAGCCGGGTGCCAAGCTTCGTGGTGTTTATCTACAGGAGATGAACTGCTAATAAGGTGGGACCCGTTGACATCTACCTCTGGCCCGACTTTTGAACTGCAAAGCGAACGATCTACTGAATCAATGGTGAGAAAACTCTTTTTTACTAAATCTCTGTGCAATATTTTCGTGAAATTTAAGATAGAGACAACTGGTCACAGGTAAAGCTGCTGAAAGGACGACAAATGCAATATCAGGAAAAGAATTCTGAATCAAAGGCTAAAGAAGGAAAAGAAGACAGAAAACAGGAAGGTTTGGAAGAAGATCAATTTGCAACTTTAGTTAGGTTCTCAGAGGAAAACCCGACTGGAAAAGCGACTGCTCTATTAAACTGGAAGCTGCTAGTTGTTGAACTGTTACCAGAAGAAGATGCAGTTTTCGTACTTCTTCTATGTCTATCAATACTCCGAAGCATATCAGAAGTGAAGAAAGAAGATGTTGGGCGCTTATTAGTAAGGAGGCGGATACGAGAAGCAAGGATTGGGGAGAGAGATTGGGGGTCGGTTATATTCCATCCTTGTTCAAATTCTTCATCCATTTCTTCACCTTATCTCCACCCTTGGTACTGGAATGCGGAGTGGTTCGTGGCATCACAAGTAAATGATGATGTCATCAGTCTACCGACTTCAAATTATTCACAAGCAGAAGGCGGAGATACGTTGTACAGACGAGGTATAATTTCTTAAAAATGTGTCCTTTATTTGTGATAGAACTTGAATAGGAAGAGCTGTAACATTATTCGGGATTTTCTTGAAATAATCAACCATTTTATTCCATCCATTAATATAGTCTATATATATGGCAAAGGTTTTTGACTGTTTACCTCATAAGGCATTATCTATGAAACATTAAAAGTCCCCTATTTTCTTGGGCTAATGACTGGTTATTTCTTGTTTCCCTCGAAACCTCAAATTTATTAACAGATATAACTGCCTATAGAAAATTTAGGCCATGTTTTTAACTTGTCAATCTATTTAGTAGTGTCCCATTAACTCTCTCTACGCCAACAGTGTTTGTGCCTCTGTTTTTCATATTTTTGCGAGGAGAGGGTCAAGTCATCCAATAGGCCCTTCTCCCCTTTGTTCTATTGAAAACAAATTCAGACATTTTGGGAGCTGTTTTTGTTGAGAACATTAAAATAAAATGGAAAATAAGAAAAAAATTGCCACACTTGGTGTGAGTTCTTTACTCCTGGTTGCCATGGTGGTTGCTCTCACCGTCAGCCTCGGGGAAGACGAGAAGAACGAAGGTGATAGCCGAGATATTTCTTCATCTACTAAGGCCATCCAAACCATTTGTGACCCAACTGACTATAAAGAAACTTGTGTCGATACCCTCAAATCTTCAAACACAGAAAACACGTCGGACCCCAAAGAACTCATCGAGGTTGCTTTCGAAGTAACAATCAAGTATATGGAACAGGCTTCTAAGAACTCAACCGTTCTGCAAGAACTTCAAAAGGATCCTCGTGCAAAGGAGGCTCTCGAAAACTGCAACGAGCTCGCAAACCGTGCCGCTAACGATCTACGGAGATCATTGGACAAGTTTAAAGAATTTGACGTATCTAGTTTTGATGGGATTCTGTCTGATTTAAAGATTTGGCTTAGTGGATCAGTCACGTATCAAGAAACATGCTTGGATGGATTTGAGGATGTCCCAGGAGATGCAGAGGAGAAAATGAGGAAGGCTTTGAAAAAATCCATGGAACTAACAAGCAATGGCTTGGCAATGGTGACGGAGATCGGGACAGTGCTCGAGTCATTTGGTATCCAAGGAAATAACAACCGCCGTCTCCTTGCCGATGATCTCCCGATCATGGGACACCGAAGCGAAATCCCCACCTGGATCGACTTTGAAAGACGCGGCCTTCTTCAAACTGATTCTAAAAAGATCAAGGCTGATCTCGTTGTGGCCAAAGACGGATCAGGCAAGTACAAGACGATAAACGAAGCCTTGAAAGACATTCCCAAGAATGGCAACAAAACTTTTGTGCTCTACATCAAAGAGGGTGTCTACAAAGAGAAGGTGCGGTTCAACAGCTCTTTGACACATTTGCTTGTGATTGGCGACGGCCCGAACAAGACGAGAATCACCGGAAGTTTGAACTTCATAGATAAAACCAGTACCTACCATACAGCGACAGTTGGTATGTCAATCAAAATCCTATATAGGATTAATAATTACAAGTTTAAAATCGATCATATAGTCATTTTCTTTAATCTGTCTGATGGATGCAGCGGTGCAAGCGGACTATTTCATGGCCAGAGACATAGGATTCGAAAACTCGGCTGGTGCTGAAAAGCATCAGGCCGTGGCATTGCGCGTTAGTGCAGACAAGGCATTGTTCTACAATTGTCAGATGGACGGGTACCAAGACACCCTCTACGTGCACACATATCGCCAATTCTACCGTGAATGTGTCATCTCCGGTACCATTGATTTCATTTTCGGCGATGCTGCTGCTCTTTTCCAAGGATGTACAATGGTCGTTCGAAAGCCAATGGACAATCAGCAAAACATTGTCACAGCACAGGGCAGGAAAGATATCCGTCAGCCAACCGGTATTGTCCTCCAAAACTGCACCATCACTGCCGATCCTAAATTATATCCCATCCGGCAGACGCTCAAGTCATACCTTGGCCGGCCGTGGAAAGAATTCTCGAGAACCATCATCATGGAATCTTATCTCGAAGATCTGATCCAGCCCCAAGGATGGTTGCCGTGGAATGAGACATTTGCGCTCGAAACACTGTTTTATGCAGAATTCAACAACAGAGGCCCGGGCGCCCCTAAGGCGGAGAGGATCAAGTGGCCCGGGGTTAAGGAGCTTTCGCCTACCCGGGTTGAACGCTTTACGGCTGCCCGGTTCATTGTCGGAGATGTGTGGGTAAAACCCACCGGGGTGCCTTATTCTCCAGGCTTTATATTTTCAGTTCCAAAACAGGATCCCAATGGGAATTACACTTCTGAAACTCCTGAAGAAGAACAGGGTTGGGGAACAGATTCACACGTTAAAACAACTTCATTATCCAATTGTAGCTCCAGCTCTGGTGAAAAGAAAGACAATTCTGAATCATCTTCTGGTTCGGAATATGGTCAGTCTCCAGCAACGGCCCCTGCTCCTGGCCCAATTATTTCAACTGCGGCGTCACCAGCTCCTGACCCAGCACCCTCCTCGTCGGATGAAACTATTTCTATAGCGGCGTCACCGGACGCAGGTGCACCGGCTCCCGGCACTGCCTTGTTGGAAAAGGTAGTTGAAAAAAGCACGTTATCCTTTTCATGGATGAAACTAAACTAAGGATTCTTTCATTTTATCTAACTTGATTTGATTATTACAGTGTCTGGTTTCTGGCACTGTACTTAAGATCTCATTTCTTTTCTTCTAATCAGTCATGACAATAACAACAGCAATGAATCATTTGTATATATCTGTACTAAAGCAAAAGTTTTGCCCTTTCTACCTATACCAATTTTTGGTTAATAATATTTTCTTTTTGTAATTTTTCCCCAACTAATTCTGTAACATTATTATTGATTAATGCAAATTACAGAAATTATGTCCAGGACCAGGTATATCAATTGATGTGTCGCTTCTAAGATAGTGTCTCGTCTCGTTTGAGAACAGCAATATCCAAAAGTAGTGATTTTGTTATGGTAATTAGAAAAGTTGTTTCTCTATCATATGAATATATAACAATTATTGTTTGTTTACTTATAATTGATTATTATATGGTTAACTGGCGTTATTTAAAAACCAACTTTTTATTTTACTGTGCAATCTAGTCTAGTCTTAATTTGAAAAACCAATTTTTTATTTTACTGTGCAATCTAATCTTAATTTTGAAAACTTGACAATTCTAACATCAAATCTCTTTTTTTTTTCTTTTTTTTTTGCGGCGCAATTTAACACTTTCAACTTAAAAAAACTATGATACCTCAAATTCTAATTGAAATAAGAATTAGTTAGTAAATACAAAATATATAAATTAAGAAAAATATACCTTGATTGTATTTATTTAAAAAAAAAATCAACTCATGAAAATTTAGTGATAATAGTGAGAGCATATTGATGATATGCTCCACCATCTGCCTGAGTCGGGATCAGGGTGCGGAGGAAATCGATGTGCCGATTGGGATCTCCAGATCAACTTTTTGGTATGCCTATCAATCCGTTTATTTTATTCATTTTTCCTTTAAAATTTTTTCTCATTTATTTTAATTTTTTGTTACTGTTAATTAAAAGAATTGTCGTAGCCGAATTAGGGTGAGGCACCATCGGTCCATCTCGCTCTATAAGTTTGTGTATCTCAAAAGCACTGCTCTACCCATGGTGCCCATCAGGTTTGAGTCAAATCAAGTATTTTTTGTCGTCACTATTTAGAATTTGACAGTTTAAAAAAAAATTAAATTTAATATTAGTGATTTTTAATTTTTTAATTATTAAATTAGAATTTTACTTATTAAATTAAAATTTGAAGGTATTATTATTTTTTTAAATTAAAATACTAGATTGCGTAAGAAAAGTGATATTTAAATTATATTTAAAAAGTTAGGAATAAATTACACAATAAAGTTATTTGTTTTACTCTCTCTTCTTTTGAACTATTAATTTGATATGAGTTTTTCATTGGTGATTGTTTTAACGTGGTGTAGAAGAGGAACGCGAGAAGAATAATTTTTTATTTTAATTCTTTTGATTCTGTTTCACTCAAGATTTCAAGGATATATCTTGGTCCTTCTAAGAAAAAAAATTGACCATTTAATAGTCACATTAACACTAAAAGAATTTAACAAAAGGTGTACATTGTGCTAGAAACGTCAAAATTGAATGTGTAAATGTCAAGTTCGAAATGAGAGAGACAAAAGGCACATTAAATCCAATCGTGAGGGGATATATAACAATTCTGCTACAAAACCTTATCTCCTATTAAGGAGTCTTATAGCTTACGTAGCGAAAATCTAACAAAAGCAGTCCTACCAACAGTGGGATCGCTTTCATTATATTTTCGCCACGTATTCAACTATCTCCTTAATATAAGACTTATCTATCACCTTAGCAAAATTTGATATATAATGCTAATTGGTCTCACAATGCCATATAGGTGCTTTAAAAAAAATTGTACAAATTTTTTTTTTTTGGGGACCAAAATTGTACAAAAATTTTGTACAAGGGTTATTCCAAATTTAATTATTGGAGTCCTAAAGTTTGAGGATTTAATTGCAATTTAACAAAATATTTTTTTCTTTACATGAAAATCTCAAGCTTAAAATCTCCACCCCCTTCCCACCCACACAAAAAAAAAAAAATCTCAAGCTTAATAATAATAAAAACAAAAATAAAAATAAGAATCATTTATATTTGAAAAGCTTGCCCAGACCCGAATTGTGCGGCGAAGGCTAGCTTATCCGGCAATCCCCACCCTCCCAACAGTAAAAGGAAGAATAAAGTGTCGGAGATTTTGACTATCTTTTTAGAGGGGTTGGATGATAAATTACTGTAATCCGACAACATTGAAGCACAACTCCATGGATCAATAGAGAGAAGGCTCAAGCAGAAGGGATCTTTAAGGTAATTTACTGTCTGCACAGAAAAAAGTCCCAGGAGATACTGCTGTAAATAAGCATTCCCAAGATGATCTTTGTGCAATTTAAATTGGATGAATCTAGACAAAAATCTGCTAACAACAGAGTGTGAAGATTTGCCGCCGGTGTAGAGGGAAGTTGAAACACACAGAATTTTAATGGAACCCGATGAACCCTGACGTTTTGCAGTTGCTGCTTTTATAGAGACAAACACTAGGGCTTAGGGCTGTTATATGTGAAATGACATTTATATCCTTGAAACCTTTTTCACAAATGCTCTCTCTTTTTGTGGGTGGTGGTGGTGGTGGTGGTGGTGACGATGATAATAATCTATATATTAATAATAAGAGAAATTTGTCTAGTATGATTTTTTTTATTAATAGTCTGATTTTATAAGGATTTTGATGACGTCATAATGACATCATCTGTGAAATTATATATTTTTATTTTTTTCTAAATTATCTTCTTTACTGTATCTTTTTTATCTTTCCTTTTCAAAAATTATACTGATCCAATCTGATTTTTAATTTTTGTTAATTTTTCCTTTTGCCTTATCCTCTAATCTTCATCCAACTATAGTTTCAATCTTACATCAAAATCCAAATCTCCTAATATTTATCTTCTCTTATTTTTTATTGTTGATTTGAATTATTATTCTTTTTATTCTTTAATCCGTTTTCATGGTTTCTACTTTTAGGTTTTTGGTATAAGACTTTTTTTTTCTTAACTCTTCATGTATCTTTAATTTTTTATTTGAATTAATGTTTTTAAGAATATTTGAATTAATTTGTTTATATTTTCTTAATTAATCTTTTTTCTTGACCTAAAATTAAAAACCAAGAAAAGGGATATACTCCAATTGCAGATTTCAATTGGGTTTTGTGTTATGCTTGGGCTTGAATTGCACTTTTAGTTTGGATTACCGTTCTACCTTTTGCGCCATGAAGAAATGTTTTTCCTGTTTTTTGACAATTTACTTTATTTGTTTATCATCCATATGCCGACAATTAATTATTTTATTACATATGAATTAAAATTATGAATCACTTTCCTTCTCTCTCCCCCTTCTATAACACATACACACATATACTACTCTTACTAAAAATATTATAATAAACATTTAAAATTTTTTAAAGCATGCTTCAATAATTCTCAAATTAATTGTTTTCAGAAAAAGGAAAAACAATCCTCGAATTAGCTTGCTTTACATATTTTAAATCTATGAAAAACCAAATTTAATGGGCTATGGTTTTATTGGTTTTTTTCTCCTTTTTTCGTAAGTATAGCTACATAAATTGTACATTCGCACTATTATTTTCATGGAAATTAATTAATTATACTTATATTATATTTTGTGGAAGTTTAACAGAAAATTAATTGCTAATTTTATATTATCTTTTTTTAAAATATAGTTACTTTAATATTTTTTTTAATTAAAAATAATTAAAAATACAATCAGAATAATTTTTTTCCTTCAATAGAAAAAAAGAAACTTCAAGTTTAGTATTATACTGGAAAAATGATTGGGACTTCGTCTTTCTTTTCTGCCCTAATTTTTTTAATTTATGTTATTATGTCCGTGCAATGCACAGGGTGAAAAATCTAGTAATAATAATAATAAACGGAAACAACACTATTCTCAAAAAAAAAAAAAGAAAGAAAGAAAAACAACACGACTAGGGTCTGAGCACCATAGTAACCAAAAGTGTAGGCCATCGCGGATGCTCGTTAGAACATTCTTTTGAGTATTTTGATACCTGAATAATTTAATAAATATTTAATAATATTGAAGTAGCACTGATGATACTGGCAATATACATATTATTAAAGATATGTATTTATAACTCACTTAATTTAAATTATCATTTAATATCACATGAACCATTTTTAAATACATGTGATATTATAACTCTGTAGAGTAGCATGTTATGTAATTAATATGGTTTCATTGGACGTGTCTATGGAAACAATTGAATTGTATCAATGGTACCATAACATTTTCTTTGCAATTAATGAACTGCACCTCTCAAGTCACGTTTACACTAAGATTATCATTGATTCCTTAGAAAATTTGAACATACTAGGAGTATTTATACAATTTTTTACAAATTGTACACAGTACGAAATTTATGAATTCATTGTATAATATCAAGATGTAAGATTTTACATTATAATACCATGTGTACAAATAAAGTACATAAAATTCACTGTCAAAAGTAAAGTAGCCGTAAATTTTTTCCCTTTCACGGAGTCCCACACGGGAAGTGACAAAGGGGGAAAGACAAGATAGGACTGGATGAGGTGAGCTGAAACATTTTTTTACCAAATATCCCTTTTTTCTCTCTTATTTTATTTTATTTTTTTTTTGTTGAGCCAAATACATAAATACCATAGTTATCAAACCTAGCTCGGACATTAAACTAGTCGAGGACTTGGGTCATTAGTTCACTGGTTCAACCGGTAACTCGGCGGTCGAACCGGCGGGTCAATTCTGATGAGCCTATTAAATTATTTTATTACAAATATAGCATGAATAATTGTCATTAGAGTCAATTCTACTATAATTTCATAATTAAATATCAAAAAATTCTAATTGAACAAAAAAAGGGACAAAAAAGGTGACAAAATGGATATGTCTCATAAGTGATTAGTGTTGATGTAAAAGTGATGTGACGTGTTGAAAAAAAGATTGTGCCATGTGTCAGTTATGTTAGAATTTTTGTATGTATCTTTATTCAAATAGCACAACTCTTAAATAACATTACACACATAAATATCTTTTAGATGTAATTCAAATTTAATTGGAATATTTGGCCTATGATTGTTAGATGGAGAGACCACAGTGAGAGAACTACGATGAAAAGTTACTATTAGGTTAAAAAAGATGTTTAAAGACGTTAATTGACCATTGAGTTCTAAATTTCCTTGATGTGTAATAACCCGGGCTGTTCTTCAGTTTTCGGGTCACCGGTTCTTTGCGCAACCCGCCGAGTCAGCCTGGTTAATTTCGGTTTAATTGCATATTGCTAATCAATTGTTAACCGGATCGGACACTTAGCCGGGTCACTGGTTTTCTGGTCCGACCGGCCGGTCCGGTCCAATTTGGATAACTATGATAAATACTCCGTTTTAGATATTTATTTTTGAAATGAGAAAACATATTCGCACCACCTCTACAATTTTCTAATTACATATTACTTTGGAAGTTCTTAAGCTTTATACCTTATAAAATTTCTGTCCTAACATCTTGACCTTTCTACGTATTTATTTATTTCTTAATGATATTTTTTATTAAAAAGAACTAGTTAATCCACCCGTGCATTGCACAAGTAGAAAAAAATAGTAAAAATATATCTATTTAACAGTTGCATAATAAATAAATATTTGTACCTTTGTAAAAAATTTAAAAGTATACAGTAATTGAATAATATGACCAATGATCAGATATTTAAAGGAGAAAATTTACTCAAATCAACCCATAGTTAAATATATATATATATAGGTTACGCATTTGGCTTTTTACGATCAAATATATGCATCCATTTCTACTACTACAAATGCTAAAGGCTTTACAGTTCTTCTAGTACTCTACAATTACTATTAATAAGCCTTAAAATACAACCATTATCTTCCATATCAAGAGCCAATAATCATTCACTAAGAGCCAATTAAATAACATCTCTCTACCTGAATTAAATTTATCAATAAAAAATATAAATATCCAGATATTGTAATTTACAAACGAAAAAGATTGTATTAAAATTTATCGACTGTATAGAGAAACTATGAACACCAACTAGTTAATATGTAAATTATATAAGTATATAAGCACCCATCTATATCAAACCTTAATTCAAAAATTAAAAGAGTCTATTTAAGTAATTAGAGGGGAAGAGAGAGAAGATGCAGTATTAGCTTTCTATTAGATGCCTACGGCAAAAGAAAAGTTGTGGTTGAAACAAAGTATAAGCCAACACTGAAGAAGAAGATTATAACACAATTTATCATAATCAAAGACATATCATAGCAAAAGAAACTGAGAAAGAAAAGTTGCATACGAATATGAAATAAAAAATTTAGTAAAAATACTTACCATAAATTAAAACCTTTACCGTAAAAAAGACTCACCGCGAGAGTGACCACAGAAGAAATATGCGGGAAAGAAATGAAGACACTTAACTGCCTTTATATATTAATAGATTTGTCAGCTTTAGAATCATAAGAAAATATGCCACTTTATTTTTTTAAGTATTTGAAAGACTCAAGTGTTTTTTTTTTTTAAACAATTTTAGAAAGATATTATTATTATTATTATTATTATTATTATTATTATTATTATTATTATTATGTAGTTCTGAAAACGAGGTA
>CAVNYN010272751.1:0-47858 GCA_963692815.1 Nyctanthes arbor-tristis | reverse complement strand
AACGGTGACATTGTCTGTTTTATAAAACAAGTAATTCAAACGTGCGTTGCACGTTGTCTGTGTCATAAAATCATTTGCATAATGGTAGAATATATTTTTTATTATAAACATACATGCTAACTAAAAGTTACTACAATAAAATAACTTGCAAAAATATGATATATCTTTATTGGCCTCAAAAAACAAAAACAAAAAGGAAAAAAAAATGGATATGAGCCAAGACTCACACGGTCTGATGGCATTTGAGTACGTTTCTCACATCTTTCATCAAGGTTCAATTATTCCCCTTTATAGTTTTTTTTTCATAATAAAAAAATCCTTTTTAGATTATTATTATTATTTAGATTATTATTATACTTAGAATTATAATTCTATTAATTATTGCAATTTAAGATTATTCTTTGATTGAATATTTATCTTTACTTATTATGTTTAAGCTAAAATAATATTATTGTATAAAACAAATAATAAATATAATCATTAAGAATGTCTTAAAATTGTTTTCTAAATCAAATGAGTTTATTTATGAGATCACAAAAATTTCATAAGAATGCCATTAGTAACACCGATAAATTTGATTAAATTGTTGAAAAACCCAAATAATTACTGGAAGAAAGTTTTAAAAATTTTAAAACGTTTAAAGTATTTAATTATTTCTAAAAAGTTAATTATCTGATAAAATATGCAATTAAAAATCATACACATATCTTCAAATTAATTTGAATAAAAATGTTATGAGAATCAAACGATACTTTAATAATTGTATATACCAAATAATGATAGTAATGCTTACTTTGCAATAATTATCAAAGTTAATAGTAATTTTAGGTGAATTGTGTCTAATGAACCCAAAAAGAAAAAAGGCATGTAAATCTAATTTTTTTTTGCTTTGAAATTAGGAGAATTGTACACATTTTTGAACTTTTCTTTTTAACAAAATTACAGGGACAAAGGTTTGAAAAAAAATACATGTACAAAGTATATTAGAATTCGTGCAAATATTTTTGTTAATATAAAAACATATTTTTAAATAAAACTGATTGGAATAAGTTTTTCCTTTAACTTCAAATAAAAGAATTATAATAAATACTATTTATTACATAATTAGTACTATATAAAATTATATCATATCATATCATCATATAATATATATAATACAAGAGTTTTTAATTGGATTTAGATTTTCAATTACAATTTTCCCGCCCATAATCTAGATAATGCAAAAAAGAAAACTCTTACATTAAAACGAAATTTTAAAAAAAAAATTGAAAACATACGGGTTGAATAATAATTTATATGAAACATTGGAAATTTATCTCCCATGTACGGGTTGAATAATAATTTATCGATATTTTAATTTGACGAAGATAATAATAAATTTTAGTGAAAATTTTATAAACAAAGAGACATGAAAGCTACAAGAAGAAAAGAAGCTGTACAAAGAAATTACTCATTCCATTCCAATTATCTAACCTTATTTTTCTTTTTAGGATGTCTCACATATACGGTCTCCCTTTATATTAAAAGGTTTAACTTGTATTTCTTTACAAATATATCTCTATTTAATATTTTAATTATAACTATCAATTTTGAATTTTACTCATTAAAAAAGTACGTAGAGTGAGTATTTTCTCACGAGTATGAAAATTTTTATCTGAACGGTTATTGAGTGAATACGGGTATATACAAAATTGTATATTTATTGTTTTTGTTCTGCAAATCTGATTAACATATTTTTGTTCAATATTTTATACGGCAGGTCAAAACAGGTCGGATCATGGGGTGACGTAGGACGCCACCATGACCCACGAAAGCGCTTGTGAATGTTTTTCCTTTTTAATCAATGTTATGTGTAACACATTATTAATTGATGAATGTAGAATAAAACAAAACATTTATTTAGAATCTTAATGTTCTCAATATTAACTAATATAATAATATGATTCTTTCAATTCGATAGGAAAATCCTTTCAAAAAATAATATAATAAAAAAATAAAGATAAATTGCCACAGATTTATGAGTCGAGTAGTCAAAATGGCATCTCTAATAATTTCTACACATTTTTAGAATTAAATTTATTAAAAATAAAAAAATGCTTGGTGGGTCACTGGTCTATAGGGGGTTCAACCTGACCCATACCAGCCCTGGACCCACAGCAAGGCAGACAATGTTGCCCCATACCTGTCCTTTTGCCCTAATTAGGAGTGGCGAGTCAATCCTACTACGGGCAAGTCTCCACGAGTTTATGGGTCGATGTGTCAAATTGTCATCTCAAATTACTTGACTGCTAATTATTATAACTTTATATAGATTGGATGTGTGAACTTGCACGACATATTTGGAGGAGACCATAATTATGAACTCTGGCACTTTACTATAAATATCTCGTTTTGAATTGTAGTTCTCATATCAATTCGTAATTTTATACAATGTCACTGGTATATTGTACTTTATTTATGACATGATGTCCACACTCACACGTCAATTTTGATATAAATGTACACTACAACTCTACCTGTCTAACGCACTAGTGAAAAATCTAATACTAATTAATGACATAATTATTTATATGAATTAAACACTAATCAATTGTAAAATTAAAAGGGTATTATTAACATTAATAAAAAATATTAACGATAGAAGAGAGAAGTGAATGTTTTACACGCATTCCTCTTTTACTAGACAAAATACTAATTAATGACATAATTATTTATATAAATTAAACACTAATCAATTATAAAATTAAAAAGGTTCTATTGACATTAATAAAATATGTCAATGGTAAAAAGAGGAAGTGAACGTTTTACACTCATTCTCTATTTACTAAAAAAATACTAATTAATAACATAATTATTTATATGAATTAAACACTAATCAATTGTAAACTTAAAGGGTACTATTGACATTAATAAAAAATGTCAATGATAAAAGGAGAAAGTAAATGTTTTACACTCCTTGCCCCTTTTATATAGTAGTAATAGTGATTATAATTTAATAATTATTTATATATATTAAACACTAATCAATTGTAAAATTAAAAAAGTACTATTGACATTAATAAAATATGTCAAGGGTAAAAAGAGAAAGTGAATGTTTTACACTCATTTCTCCTTTACTACACAAAATACTAATTAATAACATAATTATTTGTATGAATTAAACACTAATCAATTGTAAACTTAAAAATGTACTATTGACATTAATAAAAAATGTCAAGGGTAAAAGGAGGAAGTGAATGTTTTACACTCCTTACCCCTTTTATATAGTAGTAATAGTGATTATAATTTAATAATTATTTATATATATTAAACACTAATCAATTGTAAAATTAAAAAAATACTATTGACATTAATAAAATATGTCAAGGGTAAAAAGAGAAAGTGAATGTTTTACACTCGTTTCTCCTTTACTACACAAAATACTAATTAATAACGTAATTATTTGTATGAATTAAATACTAATCAATTGTAAAGTTAAAAAGGTACTAATGATATTAATAAAAAATGTCAAGGGTAGAAGGGGAAAGTGAATATTTTACATTCATTCCCCATTTTACATAGTAGTGATAGTCATTATCTAGTGTCATACATATGGCACCCTGTGGTACCATATAGTCATGTGACGTGTATACACCACATGATTGTGATTTTCTATATAGTATACCTCAATGCACACCGGTCCGGCTATAGAAACCTCACATCCCCCTTACGGAGCTCAAACTGCCACGTGGCATTGGTGATCCCAATATTGCCCAATACCCAATATTATGTAGCCACGTGGCAGTTTGAGCTCCGTAAGGAGAGATGTAAAGTTTTCTTAGAAAATCACTAATACACACCACATAATCGTATAATGTGATAGAGTGTTATATATATGACGTCAAAATGAGAGTGGTCCATTTTATTGCGCCCCTCCCCCCTCCCGCCCTTCTTTCTTTTCTTGCAGGTCAAAAATTATGAATTGGTTGCCAAAAAAAAAATTAAAAAAAATATCGTAGTACAGTAAATAAGGAAATGATCAAATGAACCCCGGGTAATAGTAAGATCCTACATCATCGTAAGTAACAGCTTTTCAACATGTTCAAGCCAATCCTGCTTTTCCTCGCCTTCATACGTTTAGTAGGCCCCACCTCTCGCCGGCAGGGCCATGTCATCAACTTCCGGTGGCCGAACCTCTATCCGGAGTCCTTCGTGTGGGATCGAAAGTCCGAGCACTTCGTCGTCGGCTCCCTTCGACAGCAAACCCTTCTCTCCGTCTCCGACGCCGGCGTCACCTCCGCCCTCCTTTCCGATGCCCCCTCCCGCCAAACTCCTCCTTTGTTGGCCTCGCCCTTGATACACCTCGCCACCGTCTCTTAGCTGTCGTCCAACGCCCCGCCACCGCCTCCGGCCGGCCGGTTTTCAACGCCCTCGCCTCTACCACCTCCCCACCTTCCAACAACTCTCCATCACTCCCCTCCCCCCTATCCCGCTTCCTTCCTACGCCGCCGCAAACGACGTCGCAGTCGATTTCTCCGGGAACGCCTACGTCACCGACTCGGCGAATGACGTCATCTACAAAGTCAACGTCGAAGGTCACGCCTCTGTTCTGTCAAACTCCCAAGCCTTCAAATCCCATCCCGTGGACCAAACAACACCCTATCACAACTGCGGATTAAACGGCGTCGTTTACAACTCCAAGGGCTATTTACTGGTCACCCAATCCAACACCGGGAAACTCTTCAAAGTCAACGCCGATGACGGGACGGCGAAGACAGTGATCCTTAACAGAGACGTAACGGCGGCGGACGGTATCGCCATTAGAAGTGACGGCGTTGTGGTGGTGGTATCTCAGTACAAACTGCAAGATCGGAAGAGTGATGACAGTTGGAGCGAGGGAGTGGTATTTGACGAAACTGCCCTTGAAGAAGAAAAGCATGCGAGTGCTGTAGTCGTGGGTGCAAATGAGAGGGTATACGTGTTATATGGGCACGTGAATGAGGCCATAATGGGGAACACAGAAAGAGAGGAGTTCCGCATAGTTGAAGTAGAATCAGAAAAGGAAAAGAAAGGAGAGAATGTTTGGATATTTGTGTTGATAGGTTTGGGTTTGGCTTATTTCTTGTTCTGGAGATTCCAAATGAGGCAGTTGGTGGAAGATATGAACAAGAAAACTGCCTAATCTTTTGCCATTTTCCAATTTTTGGTTGCATGTTTCTTCATTGTTTTTGTGATTTCCACAATACAATACTCAATGGTCGTATCATCGATCATTTGTGTCTGATGTTTCTAAACAGTATCAAGGTCGAACTTCTAAGTTTAGGCATGTATAAGTGTTCCGATGTGTGATAAAATGTGATCAATACATGATAAAGTACATATCGTGAGAAAGAGTAGAGTTCAAACTCTAATTATAAGTGTCGTCTAAGTGAAATTTTCAAACACAACCTACAAATGAATATGCAGGGACGGCATGAACCGAGGGCGAAGGGGCAGGAGGACTGAAGCCATGCGTATAGTCTGGGATGAAACCTTAATTAGAGTTGAAACAAGTTTCAGAGAAAAAAACAGAAAAAATTTCATTAATTAATCACTGTTCAAGGCACGTATTCTGGTTACAAACTTGAATCTGTGTTTCTTTCAATGGATGTCAAGAAGTAATCAGTTCCCATCAGTAGGGAGTTACAAATGAAACAGGTCAAGCAATCTTCAACACAATCAAGGAATAAATTAGACAAAACACTAGGAAAGCTATCTTCATGCCCGCAGTTTTCTTGCGTTTCAATCCTTGTCACGCGCTAAATTTCGCGTGACATCCTTAAGTATCAAGATAAAATTGACAGAATAAATACTGATGGGTCAAAAAATTGGTCAGGCATGTTGCAACTTCCGAAGATGCTCCAGCAATGAAGTAGCCTTCCGCTTAGCCCTTTCTGTGCCGCTATTGGCAATTTCAGAAAGAGGTATTACCGCACCAAGCCTACTTAGACAAGCAAGATTATCAGCATCTCTTTTACACAAAGAAAGTAAAATGGAAGCCGCATTCTCCTTGCTGCGCGGCAGACCCGTTCTTACGATATCTATTAAGACGGGTATTGTGCTAGCTTTGACGATTGCCGCCTTTGCTTCTTGGTGGCTAGCAAGAACTGAGAGAATGGTTAGAGCTTCATCGACCATGCTATCGCCTGAATCAGTAAGCATTTTTAACAGGGCAGTAATAACGCCTGCCCTAATAGCCCTGCCCTTGTTTCCCGGATAAATGCACAGGTTGAATAACGCAGTGGCTGCGTCTTTCTTCCCTCGTGAGCTTCCATTCTGAAGTAAGTCGACTAAAGCTGGTATTGCCCCCGATGCACCAATTATTATTTTATTTTCATCGGCGAGGGACAGGCTGAAGAGGGTTGCTGCTGCATTCTCTCTAGCTTCCATGCTTCCAGCTCTAAGAACTTGAACAATAGAAGGAATTGCATCGGCAAGCATTATAAGCCCCTTGTTATTTTCATATATGGAAAGATTCAGAATGGAAGTGACCGCATTGTCTTGAATTTGACCATCTCCGGAAGTTAACATATTAACCAGGACGGGAATAGCTCCAGCCTCTGCAAGCAAGATTCTATTGTCTGTACTTCTTTTAGATAGTGATCCGATCTCAGCCACTGCAACCTTCCGTTGGTCAGCGGACCGAGAAGAGAGTTTGCAGACAAGTGCTTTAATGGCTTCTATATCGCCACTAACATCACGAAATGATCCATCGCTTTTTTTTATCCTGCCGCTCATAAATGCTGATGGCTGCTCTATATTATGTTTGGCACACCATTGAGATATTAGACTTCTCAAAACATAGTTTGGAGTCAAAGTCAGATGTTCAAGATTCTGCTGAGTCTTGGGACATGTTGTGTTGCCACAATCAATCCATCTTTGTATGTAAGATCTCTCATAAGTCTGCAAGAGTAAAATATGTTAGAAGCTATAGCTTCAAGTAAATTACTCAAATCAATTTATCTAAGATTCACATACTTATTTCTTCTCCTCGGATGCTATTAGAATGAAAAGACACATAAAATTTTCAGAATGCAACAGCACCTGCCCAGTCGCCACAATAACTGGATCCCTCATCAGTTCAAGAGATATGGGGCAAAGGAAGTCATCGGGAATTACAGGAGATTCTGGCTTCTTGTTCACATCCAGACACTTGCTGGCAGAGTCATCTATCCTTCCACTATCAGAACCCTTTTCAACACATACTTCAGATGATCTACACGAGTTCCTTAAACTTTTGGATTCCTTAATTATTTCATGCATAAGGTGACCATCAAACCCATTATTACACTCTACAGGACCTTCAGATTTTGTTCTGATTTCATTATCCTCATCTCCAATTGTTTCTCCTTGCTGGCTTCCAATTAAAGTGTTGTCCAACTGAAATGGATTGATATCCTTGTCCAGTGATGTAGATAATGCACAACATAACAAGCTTGAATTCAATGGCCCACCATATCTATCTGTTGCTCGCCTCAATTGTGATCTGACTAATTCCACCTGGCAAAACAGTCATGTTATATGATGATTCTAGTCTCCAAGGCCACATAAGGATAATAAAAACTAACCTGTTCTTGAACTTCCTCGGATATGTCAAAATAATCATATGGCAAATTAGCCAGCGCTTTCTCCAATTTCCATGTCACACATTGAAATTGGGAGAAGGTTTTCTTTTTAGCCCCATCCTTGAATCAAGGAACAAAAAGTAGAATCAGAGGCGGACCAAACTTCTTTAGGGAAAATGCAAACATTTATATAAATTCACTCCAAACTATACCACAACTGTTGTTTATAGCACAGAGGTATAGTGTCAAGTGCCTTCTTGTTAGAAAGATAACTGACGGTTCTTGTTTTTCAGCTTCAATAATCGAAACAATTTGTTCACAAATATACCATTGATTATTGTATGATCTACCACACACTATCAAAGGCAGTACTTTGTGTACATGGCTTCAATTGAATTGCTTCTGACAAATGCCATATTTGATGGATTGCACAGTATTGTTTAGCACGGAAAAGAAGAATAAGTTCAAATCATGTCCTCATATCGAGCCGAATCTTATTTAGCAATGCATACCATACTCACCAAAAAGTGTTAAATACATGCACCGTATCTTATGCTAGTCCTCAAAAACCACCAAATTATATCATGTCAGTTCAAGATTCTTCACACGAACATGGCGTGTTAGAGGCAACATCACAAATATTTTACCACAGAAATATTTTACAATAGAAACCTTATCTACTGCCTATTGAAAACCTGAATAACAGATGAAAAAACTTTGAAAATTTTCTCCCAAATTAAAAAAGAAAGCCATCTCATATAAACTTAGAAGCGCATTTAACTTTGTCCCATTATTCAACGAATTCCAGCGGATATCATCGGGTCATATACCCTAATTATCAACAGTTTAGAAAGGGGAAGAAGTGACTATAAAACAGATCTGATCAGAGCTGCACTATATATCTTCGATTGAACATTTTTATATGGAAAAGCAACAACAGATTAACAATCATAACAAATACGAATCTAAAATTCCATCCACAAACTTGCAAATTTTGAAGCAAAAAAGAGGGATTTTGATTAATCCACTCTAGTTAAACAATGTAATATGCCAATGAGGTCATATACATACCCACATTTAACCAGAAATTTAAAATTGAAAAAAAAAAAAAAGCACTAAAGTGTACAGCATTTTATATACGTACAGTGGGAATATTGGAATCTTGGAAATTGTTTGCTGAAATGAGAAGCCTTTGAGCAGCCTGGAGAGACAGTGCGAGATCAGAGAAATAAGAATTCAACGAAGAAGTTTCATGATTTTTATGGGTCTTCTTCGATTCCCCGATTTCTTCAAGCAAATGGGCTAAGAGTGACACTCTGCGGGCAAGGTCCGTACAGTCTTTCTTGAAGGGGCCAGAGAAGCCACCGCCGGACATCCTTACAACGTCGTGGATTAGCTGGAGGGGTACGCCAGTGGTGCCGCCGGCGAACAATTCGCCGGCCATTTTGGTGGAGAATAGAGGTGAGGTTAGGGTGTTTCCTGTGAGCGATTCTCACAAGTCACAACCACAATGTGAAGACCATCGTATGGATACAACGGAAATGGACTTATGAGTTTGTGGATAACCAGTTGTCAATATTTTATTTATTATAATTAATTATAGGGTTAATTTCACAAATCGCCTCTAGCCTTTAAGTTAAGTATAGACGGGTCCTTTACCTTTTCCCTCGTCCTCTTGGATCCCTAATCTTTTATAAACTCACAAAAAAATCCTTTTTATTACTATTCAGTAAACTTTCCATTAAAATGACCGTTATACTCCTTAATTTTTTAATTTAAAAAGGTTTAAAAATAATAAAAAATAAAAACAATCCCTCTCACAAGAGTGGCTGTGGGAAACAACAACATTTTGTTGTCGTTTCCGGCAGCAAACGAGGGGATCTACCCCCTTTTGGCAGTCGAAAATGGCAGTATTCCAGTGGCTATGGAAATGGCAGTATTTCGGCGAGCCCCAGAATGCTTCCATTTCCGATAGCCACTCTGGGGTAGGTGCTTTGTTATTTTTTTATTTTTTATTATTTTTAAACTTTTTTTTAAATTAAAAAGTTAAAGGATATAATGGTCATTTTAATAAAAAGTTAACTGAATAGTGATAAAAACGATCTTTTATGTGAATTTAGGAAATGTTGGGGACCCAGGAGGTTAAAAAAAAGTTAGGAACCCAGGTGATAATTAACTCAAAGGTTGGGGATGATTTATGAAATTAACCCTTAATTATATAATGGAGATATCCCCCACATTTGTCCCAGACCCCGCTACGGGCCCCACTCTAGCACTCGTCAAAATAAGTTGAATAATGCTGGAGTATCAACATTGTTTGACATCAGTCTAGGTGACAATTAATATGATATTGAATGAGTGAAATTAAATACATGAATGACCTGTTTAATCTAATCTATTATTTAATATCACATTGATATCATGCTAAGTACTTATATAATTACTCTTTAGATAGCTACATTTATCTTTGTTGAGGTAAAGTCTTAGATTTCTCAAAAGGACAGTTAACAAATGTAGAAAGAACATCGAGCAATTTTGTCTTAAGAGCAATTTATTTCAAAGCAATAGCCCATGTTGAGATTATTATGGGGGAGATCAGAGATACACTACTCATTTGATAGGTGGCAAGAATGGAAATTCTCTTACTGTTTGCAAAATAATACATACATCATGTCATGTTTGTTGATTAGTTAATTTTGGGTTTTGTAACTTGGTATTGATGAAAAATAAAGTTCAATAATGTTGGGTGATGTGTTATATAAACAAATCCAAAATGAGTTTGAGTGTAGGGTAAAAAATTAGGAGCAATTTTTTACTATTATAATTATAATAATAATATAATAATGTTGCATAACACGACTGATATTGTAACACACTAGTTTAACCATTGTGGAAAAACCGCGTGAACAAGAGAAAAATTCAGGTTTTCCATTTTAGGCAAAACATTATTTTTCATCTAAAATAATAAACTTGCCACGTTTAGTGACCGTTTCAAATAAATCATATACTAATTAGAAGATGAGAATATCAATGATTATTATTAAATAATAATAATAATAATAACAACAAATAGTCTAATGTGCATTAGCTGGTAAAAGAAGGAAGTCAGTCAGTCTTAAAAAGAAAATACTAGGCGAGAATTTAGGAACCGACCAAGAAAAATGGTGCACTATATATTTCTCTCTCTATATATATAGGAAAATTTTCAAGTACTTTCTGAAAATTTTGTTAAAAAACTTCTCACCCCATGTGGCGTGTATAGATATACGTCATGTATATTTTAAACCTAAACTATATGTATTTTAAATGTACATGACATGCATCTATATATGTCACATATGAAGGAAGTTTTTTAACAAAACTTTTGGAAAATGTTTAAAAGGGACTATATATATGAAATAATATAATTAATTGATTAATTAATTAATTAATTAATTAACAGCAAAGGGAATACAGTTGGAAGGAGAATTTTGTGATTGGAAATACATCGGAAGATAAAAGAGTGCCTTCGCTTCGCTGTAAACTCTTATAGCTGTATTTTCCTTTTTCCTAGTTGTCCAATCATTGATCTATATTCTACTTCTTGTAAGTATTTTGATTTTAAAATTAATTGAATGTCACAAATTATTTGCTTATTTTTTTCCCCGTAAAATGGAAAATTTGAAACAATGTATGCCCATTTTTATTCCCCCCCCCGCGCCCCCCCAACCCCATCTTTTGAACATATAGTTGTGTATTTTTTTTTTTGAAAATAGTTTTGGATGGCATCTAAATGGAAAATAGTTTGTTCAATAGAGGACGACCAATTTAAGAGCATCTCCAAGCAAAGTCAAGGTTGAATGTCTTAAGTGTATATATGTTAAAGAATATTGACATTAAATTCAAAAAATCCTTCAATGCAACAATGTCAACATTGTATAGTTGTCAAGTTATTATTAAAGATTTTGAAAAAACGAAAAAGAGAGAAATTTTTTAATTGGATAAATTAATGTTTGATATTGTCTTGGAGAATGTCATCTCATGACATACTCCATGACAACTTTAAGCAGTTAATGTGTCAAATAAACACTTTTTTGTCAACTGTCAATTTATTCAATGACTATGACTATGCATTCGATATGCTCTAAAAGCTGCTTTGTGGTTGATGTTTTCAAAGTCTTTTCTGTTTTCAATTTTAGAAAACACATAAAACATGTTTCCTCTAATTTGAACTTCGATTTGTCCTACAATTCTTTATCTTCTCCAATGGGATTGATGCGCTTTCCATCATAGAGTAAGTTGCGAGTAAGGGGTTGCTATTGGAAAGGGTTAAAATCGCATTTTCTTCTTCTATATTTTATTTTATCTTTTGTCCTTTTGTTTAGTGGAAATGTAGATGAATTGAGATATGGTGTTACTCTTGATCCATAATTCTTCTCGATTTAGAATCAAAGAACAAATGGGTCTTGACATTACAAGCATTTTAATCACATATAATGTGCAGAGATTAATCCTAATTTCATGAAAGTGTTAATTTCACAAATCGTCCACAACATTTGAGTTAAGTATTAGTTAGGTCCCTAATCTTTTTTTTTTCGATCCCTTGGTTCCCCAACCTTTTATAAATTCTCAAGAAAGGTTCTTTTTGTCATTATTCCATTAACTTTCCAACAAAAAAAAACACACACACACACACACACAAAACCCACACCAACCCAGCCCCCAGCTTAGAGTGGCTGCCGGAATGTTCCCATTTCTGGCGGCCAAAATTTTGTGGGCCTCCCATGTTTAGCAGAAAGACGAGTATTCCTTACTTATTATCGGACAATCACTTATTCACAAACTTCATGTGGAACTAACACTTTTTTCTTTCTTTCATCATGCAAGATAGATAACTGTTATATTATCAGGGTAATGATCCATCAATGCCATTTCCGGTAGCAAATAGGGAGGACTCACCCCCCCCCCTTTTTGGCCGCTGGAACTGCAGCAAAAAAGTTAAGAGGTATAGCGGTCATTTTATAGGAAAGTTAGCGAAATAGTGACAAAAAGGACTTTTCTTGCAAATTTATGAAAGATTGGGGACTCAAGAGGTCGAAAAAAATATTGAAGACCCAGTCGATACTTAACTCAAAGGTTAGGAACGATTTGTGAAATTAACCCTTCATGAAAACTAAAAATGGATTCAACAAGAAGGATCATATTAGATAAAAGATAATTCATTACCTTCATTTTCTTGGCCATAAGTTTCAAGAATTCTGAAAATTCTACAGTTCCATGTTTATCAAAGTTAACTTTCCTTGATCATGTCATAGAGTTCTTCTCCGATTGGATTTAGAATTTTGATCCAAAGGCCTGATTACTATGGCCGCTTCTTGAATAGTTATGCAACCTGCAATTCAATAATATTTAACAGTTTCTAACGGTAATATTTACTTGCGATCCAATGACACGATAAGATCAGGTACACGTGATCGAATATATGCTAACCAATTTTAAGAAAAGCTTTAATTAGGTGATGTTAGATTTCTCGTTGGCTTGATCTATATTTGTCATCGATTTTAGTTTTTATTATGCTTTGAATTATATGTAGCACTATCAAAGATATATAGTATCCGTAGGAGTTTAAGTGGAAATGCAATAAAAAAAAAGACACAAATAAGTCAAAAGATAAAATACAAATTCATGTAAGAATAGATCAAGCATAATACGACGTGGTTTCGACAACAAAGTGCATTGGACGGCCATTAGCTGAGCCTGAGCTGGAAATTTTTAATTTGTTTTATCTTTCTGGCGACCATTTCAAGGATTGATTCAACAATTCAACCACTTTTACAAAAAGAAAAATCAGTTGAAACTCACAAGGAATATATATTATTTATTATGTAAAACAAAATCACTAACAATTATTTTTCTTCTCAACATCTCACATATCCTACTTCGTGATGTTAATTTCAAATATTACAATATGTTCAACAAACTTTGTTAGTTGAGCTATCGAATAAAATAATTAAAATGACAAACAGAATATATATGAAATTATATAATGACTCTAAAAATAGGCCCAAGGAAATAAATCACAAAAATGGTTGTTCGAATTATGTTGCAATTGTTAAATACTCAAGTTTTAATCAGGTGGAACATACCGAGTTTTAAATAAAATCACAAAAATGGTGGTTCGAATTGTTTGCCACACTCGACGTTTATTTGCCGCAGCAAAATGGGGTTGAGCTAGGGGCAACGCCCCCGAAAGGGAATTTGAATTTTCGGATGTGTGAATGGGTGCATTTCCTAGAGTTGTGTAATGATTAATGGTTGGGAAATTATATTCCCACCACAAAAATTGTTCATTACACCACATTTGTTGTATTACTAAATTAACCATAAATAAATTGACCTAAATAACCACTACCTTAAATTATTTGTTTCTTTTCTAATATTAAGTATACCACATTACTTCTTCAAGAAACCCTTTGATCTTCAGTCCACCACCTGACCTTTATCCATGGGTCCTCCTCCTTTGCTTTTGAAACAATCTTTTCGTCTGACACAAATCATCAAGATTAGAGGAAGGAAGAATGAAGAAACTGTTCAAGGAAAAGCAATAAAAATGGTGTAAAAATGGCTAAGTAAAATGTGAAGAAAATACTTTTGAGCTTAAGCAATATTCTTGGTCGCCAATGCAAATTTAGTCACAACTGGTTTACTCTCCTCCGGCGGGAACACAAGTCTATCGATTACATGTACATATATCCTCTTCTCTTTGCTTGAATTTCACTAACCCATCGTCCTTCTCCCTTTCCGATCGCGGGAGTAGAACATACACAAAAATCCACTCTTATCAAAGCTGAATGTTCTTCACACCATCTTATCAAATTGTGGGCAAGAATATCATTGATTTTGCTTTTCTACGCATAAATTTGATAAACTTCCTAAATCATATACATATATCCCCAGATCCTAAAACATACAAAAATTACGGCCATAATGTATTTAAAATGTGGTGTGAAGAACACTTTTTGCATGCGGTGGGAATATAATTCCTATGGTTCTCTCCAATAGATATATTGATTTCCTTTCAATGGATGCTTTCACATCTATATATACATGACGGGTTACATATATACATAAAAATTCGTTCATCTTTCTTTATTTAATTCTTCTTCCTTCGATATTGTTAGTCTATTTCAAGAGTTTCATTTGGTTTGATCAAATTAAACTGTCACAATTTGAATCAAATACTTTCATCGTATCCCGAGGGAGATTTTCTATATACCCTGTCGTGACACGGAGTGGAGAGAAACGTCTCTTAAAAATAGCAAAATTTCGCTTAATTATTGCATAATTAAGGAAAAAATTGAGATACTAGAAAATAAAATTCTCTTACTAATAATTATATTGCATAGATTTTTATGTATATGCTAATTAATTAATTAAAGTTTAATAGTTATAAAGGATGAAGATTATCGATGTTGCGCCCATCCTCGTCCCTCGACTCTCTGGGAAACGGCACTCCAGTGTTCAACCATTGGGAAAGATGATCCATCTTATGGAAGAATCCTTCACATCGTCCATCTTTATATGCGTCATTATAAGTTGCAGGCGGTGCTGATAACTCCCATGGTGAAGAAGAAGCAGCTACCTCTGGTTTCTTTGGTACTGGAGCTTTCGCCGGAGCCTCGTCTGCTGAAGGTTTTTTGGGTGCGGATTTCGCCGGAGCAGTGCCGTCTGCTAAAGGTTTTGGATCTGCAGCAGGTGCCGACTTTTTCTTTGAATCCGACATAGTTGACAAGTGCTAAGGTTTCTTCTTCTTCTTTTTCTTCTTTGATTTCCTAAGTTATTATATTTTGGCCTGAAATAATTTATAGGGTTAGATACTTAGATCTACTGCAAATACATCGCATGCATGCAAATTAATATTGCAATAAATAGCACTGTTATTTCACTAAATTTATTACTTTTAAGTAGAGAATATAATATTATCTATATCGTGCTCTGAATGTACCTGTGTAGCGTGTCTCTAGATATACACATTTGTTAGCAGTAGACTCATGTTAGCTTGTGAAATTAATGTGACATTTCTAAATATACGTCACGCATGCATCTGACACTATTTATAATGTCAAATATATGGGCAGAAGATAAAAAAATATAATTATAAATAAATTGTTTTTGCAGTTGTAACTCGATGTAGTACATAAATAATTTGCACGTAAATACTTGAATATAGTAGTAGTTCCCTTAAAAAAAATAAATACATAAAAAGAAACATGTACGTACAACTAAGACCAAAGAGATCTTTAAGCTTCCCAATGACAAGTTGATAGAGAAGAACAATCACACTTCCGTCTAGTTATATGCAATCGAAAGTGGAAAATATTACTAGCAATTATTGGACGAAATCATCATAAATTAGCAAGAATATTATTATATTATTACTTCACGTGATTTATTTATTTATTTATTTTCAGATTTGCTTCTGATCAATTATTTATAAGGAGCAATAAGAAAATATAGTTACGGCTAAGAGAGCTTTACTTTCACTTTTATAAAGATTTAAGAAAAGTTTATTCATGGAAAAAAAATGGCTTACAATTTGAGATAGACGAAAAAAGAATACAAATCTATTTTAGTAGTCCCGATCAAATACTATATATATGACACTATATGGTACCACACGGCCATGTAGTGTGCATTGTGGTTGTCACATGCCTCGATGCACGTTGCATGATCTATGGTACTTTTATTTATTTTTTTTCAATTTTACTTTTTATAATCACCTTTTCTTGTTTGTCCTACTTTTTTTTTTTTTTTTGAATTCACTTTTCTACATACTTGCCCACATCTCTTCTACAAATAGGTGTTCATCTAGATATTTTCTACAACTATTTTATTATTTTTTTGAATTTATTTTCACCTCTATCATCTTTTTCACTTTGTCACCTCATGTTCTTTTTTTTCCTACACTTATTTCCATTCTTCTTCAATTAAAATAATTATCTTTTGTATCCCTCTCTCCCACATCATCTCTAATCCACATTCTGTATTGTAACATCTCCAAGCGCAATGGATGCCCCTTTGCCCGGTAGAGTGATATATAGAGGAACAAAAAAGTCAGCAAACCCCACAATTTACCCATTTTCCTTCTCTCTTTGCCCAAATACAAGACACCTCTACATCGATCTAAGGGCGTAGCTCAAGAGGAAAACAGCAACCCTTACCAAGACGAGATCCTAATTCAAGTCAATGTACCCCTCCCTGTTCCCCAAATTGTGTGTCTATATAAAGGACACCTCCACATGCCGTATAATTTATTTCAGAACATTCCTAAACTTGATCATATGAGAGGCCAATAAACAAAGCAAAATATACTTTCACGAGTACGAACCTCTTATATGGTACATACAGACAAAGCCAAGAACACTAACCATAACCTACTTGCAAATTCTGACAATATTACATTGGACTCCATGTCTAAATGGAATCATCAGTTTAGAATTTGACAACCATCTACAAAAGCATCAATACAGTAGCACCTATATTTAGAGAACTTCGCTGGTGGCCTTCCACATAGAACAAAAATGATCTGATTTTCTTGTGAGCGGATCGTGCAAAGGACCGGTAAATGTAACTAAATAACAAAAACTAAACTTACAGTAAACAACACCGCCCAGGAATGTCGAACACATTCATGTAAACCTTCAGCTTCATTTGCATGAACACTGCAGGAGTCCTTGACCAAAAGAATCATGCGCCATTTGCCAAAGAATGCATGTACATTGAAGGCTCATTGGGTGGCTTATCAGTGGATAAGCTGCAGTTCGGCAGTCATGTATTCCTATCAAAAATCGAAGTTACCTGCAAGAGTTTGAACTTGAGTTCCAGCTATCAAGGAGCTCTTTTATGGCCCCTTCCAACCTTTTTACCCCAGGTCCAGGCTGTACAACATTCACATTGCCCCAACGAGAGCAGACATCCTTCGACCAGCTCTTTTGACCTTCACACCATGCCCCGGGAACAACTTGGTTTTGATCACGTTTGAGGATCTTCTTGTCGATCAGGTCAAGAACTGGGTCATCTTTTTCAAATTGTCTAGCAAATGCAGCTCCACTTTCAACCATCTTTTCATAATCGAAGGTGTTGAGGAAATGAGGCTCCATCTTTGGGGGGCTATCCCAGACAATATATCTTAAATCCGCATTGACTGTTGTGTTTTTAAACGCCAGTGAGTTACAAATAACAGAATGAAAGTACACTTCTTGAGACAAGACAGCATTGGTAAAATACATTAAAAGGGTCCGAGATAGATTATCCCAACCAAAAACACAGAACTCGACAAATGATCGGCTCAAGATGACCCATGGAGAACCTGGAATTATGAAAATTTCTTCAATAAACAAATGGAGAAAATTCCATCACGTAAATTACTGGAAAAAAGATTACCCGTGAAAACCTTGAATGCGTCAGGTACTGGCCGCTTCTGTGTTGCGTGGAAGATTTGGGTTTCCCGGGCCAAGTAAAGACCCGGGTCAACTACAATGGGTTCAATTCTCTGACCCCTGCAGTGGTGTGTGAATAGATAGATTAGTCAAATATGGTTGATACACTGAAGAGTGGCTCAAAAGCAGCGGAAATTCACGTACTCTTTCCATCCAAGGTCGCTAGTGTGGTCAATGAAATTCAGGTCCCTTCTAACAGAAGCAAACAAGTGGGATAAATCTGAAAGTTATTGAAGAAAGAAGTAAATTAGAATGTAAGTAGGAATGTCGTCCAATTTAATAGTGAGCCCATCAACTAATGGTCTTCATTATTAATATATATTTGAAGGGGAAAGAGCACTTTCCGGATGACATTTGAAACAGCGTTATTATGGATGACACTGTAACTTTCTTGATACAAACTTTAGGGACATGCACTAGTATGCAAGAGGAATAGATCCAGGCAACAATAAGCAAGATTTGAACCTAGAGTAGTAAAAACATCCAAACAAGGTCGCTCGAAATGGAAAAACAAGTGTAACGCCACAAACACTATCAAGATAAACAAAATCTCACATAGCACCAAATCACTTCACCTTTGCCTCCGCGCCAGGGCCGGCCCTGAGGATAGGCAACCAAGGCAGTCGCCTAGGGCCCCAACCGAGCCGCCAAAATGTTGAAAATCGAGATTTTCCAAACATATATTCAAATAATAGAATAAAAAAAATAAATGTTCACATTAATTCTGAATTATTCTTTAGCCTAGTGGTTAAGCTTTAAGTTTAACTTATATACCTTTACTAAAGGTCAAAGGTTCAAATCCTCTTACCAGTATATTTGGTTATATATATTTTTTAAGTACCAATCTAACAAATACTAACTCCATTTGAATTTTCCAAGTTTTATTAATTTTCAAGAAATGTATTATAATTTTGCATCATCAGAATTTTATAAGAATAGAGGCCCTCTAATATTTTAATTATTAAATTTTCAATTATTTGCTTCTTAAACGATAAAATGTAATCGAAAGTCTTACATTTATGAGCGACATTAACTTATTGAAATGAAGACTTTTTTGAACATTGCTTAAAAATGGTTATCTAGTTCATCAATTTTTTAAAAATGAAAATTAACGGTTCAAAATTTAAAGCGTCAAAACCAAATTTAGTCTGAAGTATAGAGAGAGAGAGAGAGGGGGGGTCTATGAACTATCAGATCATAGAAGTTTTAGGTCCTCTAAGTTCTATCACCTCCAGAAAGAGGAAATACTTTGTGCCTTTGTGCGTGTGGCCCTATCATCTTTGAGAAAGTGTGGAGAAGGATTAGCACATGAAATAAATGCGAGATTTATCACATAACCATAAAATTGTCTATTATATTTCTACTCTTCAAAATAGCAGCTCGTTTTCTTACAGTTTTATAACAAGCATCATACATGTTTCAAGCTGTGGCCAATGTTTTGAGACATGTCCTTACAAGTTTAATGTAACGTAAATTTCATAATTCTGTGATACTCATGAAAGTTTGATATCCTTTCCAAGCATGATGCTTTCTTAGACATAAGCATGGCCGTAAGCTAGTGACACAGCACAAAGAAAAGAGAAAAATATGGAAGACTATAAAGAGAATGATTAATTTTGTCGTTGTTATAAGTTAGACTCTACATTCACTTATAACGTGTCTTTGCCAGAAAAAAGATGCTTTTATATTTGTTTCTTATTTCTAGAGCTTTTCCTCTGTTTCCTCTTGCTAGATATCACTGTAAATTGGCATCCCAGCGATTCTAAGCCCATTGATCTAGCATCAATAAGATCTCTTGTTTGGCCCGCACATGAGTGGACATGGCGATGGATCGGGGCATCCCTCTGAAAGATCCCTGTTTGCAAACCTTACTATTTGATGTTATCTTCTATTTTTCATTTTTATTTGAAAACCAAAAAAGAAACATAACTATACTGTTTCAAAGAATTCAGGAAGGGAAATATGTTCCTCATCCCATGGACCCCATCCCATAAGGAATTTCGCATCCCATTCAGGTTGGGAACGTGAGTGGGGGCTGAGACTTCTATCAACCCTGGCCATGTCAGAGAATATTTTTTACCTTCGAAATCTCAGAAGTCTGGATACTGGTATGGGCCATTAATTAACAATTAGGAAGACTTAGGAGGACGAGCCGTAACGAAAATGAAAATGAAACTTGCAGCTTAATAAGACTCAAATGTTCTTTATCAAACTAGTAAAAAGTTGACTAGTCTCTGTAATCAAACTAATGTAACTGGCATCAAAGAATCGATTATTTTCATCAAGAAACAATTCATTTTCACACTTTCTAACTATAAATAGAAGGGACATTCCCTGGATAAATCGCTTCCAATAACCAAGGAACAAGGAAAACATAAGTTAGAAATTTTCATCCAAACAAGTCCATCTCAAGAATTCACATTCCCCAAAACATTCAGATAAACAAGAAGATGATAGAATAACATTCCAAAGCAAAAAGCTTACCATCTTGTGTAATCAATGGATAATCGGCCGCACTTAAAGTGATAAACCAATCCCAACCACCATCTACCTTCAACAAAATCGAAGCTGCCCTCAGAACAGCGGCGATATTCGTGGACCCCATGTAAGTCACCCGATCCGGCTTCCCTATCACATCCACATTCCCAAAAGCCTGAATAGCTGGCACAGTCTTAAGTATTGACACCAACTTCACCCTCTCCGCATCGCTCCCATCTGCGGCAATGTGAAGCAAATATCTATTCCTGGGATGATAAACCGCAAGCAGCAATCTGAAAATACGTTGCCCATCACCACTGCCACCAGAAATATAGTACCCAAAAGCTGGGGGGAAATTTGGCCCACGATGCACCACGGAAGCAAATGATTTGCGCGACAGAAATGTATAATAATGAGAGGACTTAAATCCCGAAATTAGGACCAAGAAAGTGACTGAAAAGAAAGCGACAGAGAACAAAGTTAAGAGCCATTTCCTCTCAGCTCCCATTGAGACTCCTTGAAGAGCTTATCAGTACAGAATCCTCGTAGCATATATTGGATGCTAGAATAAAAGTAACCAAAAAAGGGAACAGATTTCAAATAAAGAAGCTTATATTGTAGAAAGATTTCAGATTGTGATCGGGATTTTAGAGACTTAATTGACGGTGGAAACTGGAAACCATTAAGCTGTTGGAAAATTTCCAGGTGGGTTCGTTGCTTGGATTGTTTATAAATTTGATTTTTGGGATTATTGCACAATTCCGATTTAGGGTTTGATCATTGATGGGGCTGAATTTACCGGTTCGGTAAAACGGTCGATGTTACACTTGACGTCAGACTGATCCCAACGATTGTAAAGAAAGAAAAAGTGAGGAAAAAAAAAAAAAAAGAAAGAAAGTTTTAACATTTTTTTTCTCTCGTCCGTGCCAAACATAGTGGACTATCTAATTTCACAAATAATGTTAAAAAATTTGCTCTTCTGTTCTGTGTTTACCTTTTTTAATTAATCGCGCCTACATAGGGTTGTTTCTACATTTATAAAGTGTTTGGTTGGAATTTAGTATTATTTACGTTTATTTACAATTATACTCATGTTCAATCTTGAAAATGTAAAATTAATTTTTTAGAATATGACAAAGTTTGCAAGGCAAATATTACTTTTAAGAGTTTGTTTGTAAATTTTCTTTTTCAATACTTTTTTTTAATTCTTGTGTCAGGGAAAAAAAAAAGGAAGTTCCCATCCATCCCCCCTCAACTTTTTCCAACAACTCACGTTTTTGTTGATGGAAATTGACAATTAGGCCAGCCATTCCGAAGAAAAAGAATGAAGAACCATTCTTGATTCTTTCAACTCATATCATATCATTGTTTTGTTTGATTGAAGCTCGTGTTAAGAAAAATTTATTTACTATTTATGACGACAAATTGTTTTGAGTTTTATTTGTATTGTTGATTAGGATGCAAAATATACGAGAATCGGAGATAATTGGGGATAGAAGATTCTATGGAGTAATGTAAAACTTTTCAACAGCAATAAGTTCTATATGCAATTATGAATATTTTAAAATTGGTCTAAATATATTGATAGAATAACAAAACAAAAACTAGAACAACAAATGACTATAAAGACAAAATAAATAAAAATATACAAATATAGATGCTAGAAAAAGGGGGGGGGGGGGGCAGTTGACCATTGTAAAACACGAATTATTTACATTGTAGCTTCTGTTGTTTTGGTACAGCTGCAAATTTTTATTCTTGTGTTTCTATGTAAATTGGGGTACCAAATAAATAACTAGACTAGATTATTCAACATAGATGATAGACCCAATGAGACAAAAATTGCAATTCATCATTTACTATTGAAAGCAGAAAATTATTTAATCCACCATAAAGTTGTAAATTAACTTGTTTCAGCTCCTCCTGCTGTTCTATTTATTCTGGAGCTAAACATTTTGTCTTTTTATCTTCACCGACAGACTTGTGCCAGTTTGGACCTGAGTCTTGGTGAAAATGATTTAGCGCCAAATGTATGATGCTGGCATCATATGGTGTCGACTAGATCGGCAAATAGTACAGCTTGAGATACCTTCATAGCCGCTGAAAATTAAGGGTCTTGAAATAAAAATATATAGTAACAAGAAAATTAAGGTCTGAAATAAAAACAGCAACAAGAAAATTAATTAAGGGTCTTGAAATAAAAACAGCAACTAATTGGCCTTCTTATCTGCTTGTTGAGAGACATTCATAGCAGCTGAATGCTTGTCCTCTGACATCTTTGCATGAATCTCATCTCTTTCCTTAAAATACCTCTCAAAGGCCCTTGGAAGAAACCTAGGGATGAGAAAACAGAACAGATTGATAGAGAAGTAGACTTGATTAGCAACCGATAGCCCTCTTCCGAACCAAAACCAAGCAATATCCTGCACCCCAAAGCACGATTACTTATCACTACCGTCAATCTTCAAATAGAAGAAGATGATGATGAAGAAGAAGATTATACATTGCAATTTACCTTAAATGCGGCATTTGCAGGCAAGGTTTTGTTGATCCATACATCCTTCATCCAATCAAGTACAACAAAAATCCTCCTCACAGTGTAAAGCAATGGCACAAGTGCTCTCACCGGAGGCGAAAACAAAGAGAGCCCACTAATTATATTCTCCGTCAGAATTTGAAACGATAGCAAGAACAAGTGAGGTGTGGCTGATCGCACTGCGTGTTCATCCCCTCTTGCAAATCCACCTAAAACATATGCCAATGGCAAGAACAGACCCACAGTGGTGCCAACAACTACATAGAATCTAAACATTCGACTTCCATGAAATATTTCAGGAGATTCAGAGGCCTTTCTGTGAGCAGGAAAAGCAAACCGTGAAAGTGCAAGAATATAACCAGAAGCAAAGGCTGGGAAGATAAGGTCAAGAAGCGGAACTAGCCCACTGGCTGAGAAGACCATGATGAAAGCCACCAACTGCAATTCAATTACACGGAGCGATCCCATCACTCCACCTGCTGCTGCTTGCCGTTGCTGATCGGGCCGTGCATTTTTCTGCTCCGGATGATCTGTGACTGAGGTAGTACTCCGATCAGGCTCGGAACGTGGGGCCACAGCAAGTGACACACCAGACATTCTTCAGATATTTGTGTTTCTTCTTCTGGGGGCTTAATTTTTATATAAAATTTACTCACTTATTGTAAATCAACCTATTATAAAAAGAAATGATCAAGCTGAATTAGAGGATAAAACACAAAGGTTATAAGGAAACAAGAGCTAATTAACCCTTGATATTACTGGAAGCATTCTATGCAAATAGAATCAATACCAATTACTCTTTAATCCTACAGGCAACCATTTTCTACTCCCTGTTCTGTTTCTTTCCCGGAGTACAATCTGCTTAGTATAATAATTCTGGCAACTATGATAATTGATAAAATAATAATTAGTGAATGAATCTTATAACAAACTGAAATAATAACTAACAATATAATATTGATTATCCATATGAAACTGTGACATGCAACTTTACCGAGTAGTTGTGCATTAACATATTAATAAACAACTAGATTCCAGATGTATTTTCCAATCAGATCTACATGAATATGAATCAAACAAATATTATGACACAAATCACAAACACCACTTTAGATTGCTGGGGAGATTAATGTATGATTTGTGTAATAATAAAACTCAACCAAATAAGCAATGAGAATATCAACATAAAACTCAATAAAATTAAACAATAGGAATAGTAGAGAAAAAGTCAAGAATGACTCGCCTAAAAGAGTCGCATAGAACAATGTCCTAAAGTCATATCGGACTCCCCTTGTGTGACACGGCACTATGAATAAACCCCCAACTCTCAGCCAATAGAGTGTCTATGAGCACGATCACAGGGAGAGGGGGGAAAATCCTAACCGTTATGTCTTAAATTTATTACTATCTTTTCACATAAACAATATGTTTCATTTCTAATTTTAAAAAAAAAAAGAAAATTAAGTAATGCTTATTTTTAAGTTTCAAAGTATTATTGCGTATTTTGCATTTAGCAATTGAACAATCGTGTTTTAAAAATTATTTATTTATTACCAAAGGAAGTGTTGTTGAAAATACTTTCTAAGTGTAGCCAACACATAAGTAAATTGGTTTAAAGACAGAAGCAAAGAAAATAAAAGAACGCTAAACATACATTCAATCTCCCCATGTAGTAATTAATGTTTGGAATGTAGTCATAATAATATTTGAAACGTTTCATGACAATTTTAATTTATTGAGAGGGTACGTTAAGAAAAATCTTTAAAAAGTTTACATTTACAAATTACAACTGCATTAATTTATTGTAATATCTTCATAATAATAATCAGTATGAAAATACAAACATGCCTAGCAATCAAAATAGAACAGAGTGAGTATATTGAACAAAGATTACTATTAAGAGAATGGTCAAGAAATATCATAATTAACCAACATCTTCTGAATACGTGTGATATTATATATATACATGAGTTTCCTTCGTCTTCCTCTTCCACATCTTCGGCTGGAAAACTCCATTAATGCCATAATAAAAGTCTCCATTCGTACAGAAAAAAGAGAGATAAAAAAAAAAAAAATTCACAGTTGAGTGCAGGATCTTTCCACACGGCCTTATAATCAATCAGTTCTGCCCTTGTTCTGTTCACGGTTGAATAATTCTTAATCCAAAACATTTCTTTCAAAAACTTGACAATATATAAGCAAATTAAATGTTGGAGAAAATTCGTGAATTCGTTGGTAGAAATCAATCATGAAAAAGAAGAAAAGCGGTAATTAATTGCAGTTTGAGAGTAGAATAATAAAAGCATACCGGAAAACTGGAGCGGCAGATCGATCCGGATGAAGAAGCTTCTTCTTTCTAAGTTAACAGCCATGTTTACAATACATTGTTCAAGGCTGGTTGCGAATCGAGCGCCGCGTGGAGGTTAGGCGACTGTGGCAATTACACGCGTAAGTTTTCAACGCCACCACGTGTAATCCAACTTACAAATGTTATACTTGGTTTTATATTTGAATTTTTTTATTATTAAATCATTCATTTATTTATAATAAACATTGAATTAGTTAAATTGAATTAAATCATACATTCATATAGGTGATGAGTAACCATGCGAATATATGGATTAAGTGGCTAAACAATTTGTGAATGGAAATATTTTATTTGGCTTAACAAATAAATCATGCATTTGAGTAATCATATGCGTTAAATGGTTAAACAATTTGTGAATAGAAATGTTTTATTTAGGTAAATAAATATACACACTATATTATATATAAAAGATAATAACTTGTAGAAACATTTTTAGACGATAATACCATCATTCATATTTCATAATTACATATTTGTCCTTTAATTATATTATTCTTTTATAATTAAACATAAATTAGTATTTAATAGCATATTGTGACATATAATGTTTTGTTGTCTCCTCAAATTCCAACTTTGGAATCCTCCCTCATGTCTAATATTTTATTTTATTTTATTTTTACATCAAATGGTAATTAAAATATTATCAATCAATCTGGTTAACATATATTTTAATCATATTTTTCTTGAGAAGAAATTATGTATTCTTTGATTAAAAATGACATGAGAAAAAAATTGTTGACTCACAAAATTTCTCTCTAAAACATTTTCTCTTTAACAAATACAACTTCTGATTCCCTTTTGGACTTTTTAGTATAAGTTTGGTAAGATAAAAGAGTCTGGTTTAACTAATATAGTTGAGTGTTTATTTTTTTTCAACAATTTAAAGAACTAATATTTAGATAAATAATACCTTGAGATGATATTATAGGAATATCAAACACGTGCAACGCCCGTGTCTCATACTGATTTAAATGAAGGTAAATTATTAAAGAAACAATTCAAGGTACGTACAGAAACAAATTATTGAGAGGAGAACAAACAACAAAAAGAAAGAAAGGTATCCTATACGAATGCCAATGGAAGGAGGGGTAACTCTTTTTTGTTGACAATGCTAGAAAATTGGAGTATATAAGAAATAGAATATCAATTATATTTTCATGAAGAAAGGTCTACAATTTTAGATGGATGAAAAAGATAAATACAATTTTAAATGCCAATGCCATGCGATTTCTCATGATGAACCCTTGAAAATGGAAGATGGAGCAAGGGGAGGAGTGTCCAGCTGGTATAAGTTGAGTGAAGGACCGACGAATCGGAACAATATCCATCCTCCAATAATGATGAAGATAGATGCATAAGCAAACTTATTAAGCCAGAACAATAGACCCTTCTCTCCCATGTACAGCTCGATTGCTTTCTCAGTCAGAGTCATATTAGAGTCCCAGTCCTTGGGTGAATTCATTGAGATATTATCGGTATTACCATCTACCTCTTGCTTTCTTCTCCGTCTTGAACCTCTTCGGAACCTTATTTCTACAGCATCAGGTGGCGTTATGGGTGGCCGAACAGGTGGTGATGCATTTCCATCATCATTGCTGGTCGTGGTGTTGCCATTATTCTCACTACTGCTTCTGATTGGTGCGATTACAAGAGACCGAATATGGATATGTTGGGAATGGCATGAAATTCTAAGTGGCAAATTGGTCAGAGGATTTGCCAAGGATAACATGTCAGAGTTTGTTGCTTGGTTGTTTTACACTAAAGGCACAAGCTGTCTCGGCACCACAGGAGGATGCAAGACTTTTATCTAGCGTGAAAGTGTAGGATATTCAACTTCCCTATCACCTGCCACCAATGACCAAAATAACAATAATTTATTGGAGCTAAAACAACAAAATCTCCGTATCAAATTTATCCTTTATATGAAGTCTCCAAATATTCTGTTTCTTTAAAGAACTTTGCTCAGTTCACTTTAGGATAGGAATATGATTTATGATACTTAAATGTATTATCTGAACAGATGAAGAGATGTGCATGTTGGGTTTTGGAATAGGGGTTCTCTATTTTGCACTGATGTGCCATTTATGAGACCTTTCCATTTTAGCTGAGAATTTAGAATCTGATACCCTTCCAAACTACTACACTGAAAACAAAGACAACCAAATCAAACATGCAACCGCCAGGGAACAATCAATTTCCGAAGTTGCACAAAAATTTCAAGAATCTGATAGATAGTCATCAGCCATGTAATCACTCGGACACACAGAATTCTTATCCAGACTTGAAGTAAATAGTTCATGAACCACACATCGCAGGATCAGAAACATTTTCCCGCATGATCTTTCTACAAATCAGATGCGAAAGTGAGAAATGCCAGGATTTCAATTTCAGAGTACTACATCACACTTTCAGTTTTACAGAACTTGCCAGAGTAAACACTTATTTCAATAGATATGTTCGTCAAACATATTGGTGAAAAACAAACTATACCTACATGTCAGGTTTCAGAAAACCTAGTTTTGCTACTATAATTGCTCTGTTTCCTTCAAGTAACATGATGAAACCAAGTTACCAGATGACCCAAGACACAACAACAATCGGCCCCTTCACGAGGGGTCTGCACAGTGAGAAACTGACTTCTCCACCCTATGCAAATCAGGAAATGGCTAAATTTACAACAGATTCAGCTCATAAAGACACATTTCTTTCTCGAATTTCAACTCGAATCTTCTTTTGACACTAACTGTATTACAATTGTTTACAAATGGAAAATTATTACAATCCCAAATTTCAAAACTAACATAATTCCATGGATATTCATAAATTCTTCAGTAACTCATGAAATTAATGTAACCAAATCAATAAGCCACCAAAAATTTCACTCTAATCAACGAAAAAATGTGAAGGCTCTTGTTCAATAACTGGATTTCAGGAAACAACAACACAACAACCAGCTTAACCGAATTAATCACGATAAAAATAAACATGCGTAAAAGAAACAGAGAAAGATAAAATAAATAAATAAATAAATAAAGAAAATAATAACTTACCATTTTTGGACTACTCCATAGTAATCCAGAAGAGATAGATTATGATGGGGTCAGCGAAATGGTAGGATAGGAATTGGAACAGCCAAGAAAAGGAAGTTGCTCCTTGCTTGTGCGACTTTAAGCAATCCGGTTTCTTTACTCTAATTTGGATTTTTTTTTTTTTTGCTTTATCTTCTTTATTTAGCTGGGGACTATTTAAAAATAATAATATCAAGAAAAATAAGGAAATCAAAAACAGTAAAATTATTTGCTATAATAATAAATGCAAATAATTATAGTTAGGAATGTCAACGGGGCGGGTTCGGAGCGGGTATGCCCTTCCCTTCCCGTTAAGAAAATCCCCACCCCGTACCCAATTCATTGGGTTACTTGGCAGGGAGGTTCGGGGGATACGAAAAAATTACCCGTTATTCTCTCTGTTAAGGAAAAATCTTTTTAAAAAAAAAGGACGGCGCGGCGGTGAAGACTTTAGGATTGGGTAGACTAGTGGAGACTCGAAGTTGAAGGGTTCGAGTTGGACAGAAACAAAGACGAGAGGAGGGAAGTTGATTTAGGGATAGAGTTTGGTTTGTCTTTGAATTAGTTTTTTTATTTTAAAAAAGAAAAATTCTATTTAGACAAATAAGTAGACAAAAAAGGTGATAAAATGGAGATGTGGCTCATATGATAATCATTGATGAAAAGGTGATGTGATGTGTTGAAAAATAAGATGATACCATGTGTCAATTCTGTTTAAATTTTTGTATATTGTTGTGTTCAAGTAGCACGACTCTTTAAGAAAACCCAAATTTTGAATGAATTAATTATTAATGTTAGTTAAAAATTCAACAAGAAAGATAATAATGGGATGGTTAAGCTTTATTGTTTCCATCTTGAGTATCTGTGATCAAACCCTTACCAACTTACTACTTAGGTTTAAATTTATTTTCCAAAAAAAAAAAAAATTATATCTGGTATCGGGTCGGGGCGGCCAGTACCCAACCCCGACCTGATAAGACTTCGGGGAGAAATCCTTCACCCGTACCTGCCCCAATACTTAAAGATTAACAGCCCCGTTTGGGGCGGGTATCCGCAGATATCAGGTAATACCCGTCCTGTCGTCTTCCCTAATTGTAGTGGTGATGATTATGACCATGATGACTACTTATTTACAATTTAATTATACCATTTCAATTATCATATATATGGCTAATTTTTAAAAAATTTATAGAATAACAGTGAAAAAAAAGTTTGACAAAATAATTGTTAGTGGCTGTTTGAATCTCTTTATTCACGATGAATTATAATAAGGAAAAATGAGTTATGTAGATTTAATGGAAGTTTAAAATTTGTAGTTATAAATAAGCAATTGTCAAATCAGTTATCAAATCAGTAATATGTGAAATTATAATGTGTTTTGAAAAAGAGAATCAAACACCCACTTAATTTAATATTGGGTAATTTTCACTCTAGGTCCCTAACCTTTCAATTTTGTATCAATTTTGTCTATATTCTTTTTTTTGGCTTACTAAGTGCACAACCTTTTATTAATTATCGCATTATATCCCCAATGTCACTATTCATCTCCAACCTTTTAATTTTTATTATTAACTCCTATCAAAATAACTATTATACTCTAGATTCTTTTTTCCACAATACGTCCCCAACCTTTCAATTTTTATACAATTTTATCCTCATTATTTTTTGGGCATATAGAATCTCTAACATTTCATTTGTTGTTGTGTTATTTCCCTAGTAACACCTTTCGTCATCACCCTTTCAATTACTAATCTTAATTCATATTAAAATTACCATTATACATTTAATTATTTAAATAAAAATAAAAAATAAAGAATAATATAAAATAAGAACTTTACACATCTTAGCCTGCAGTGATTTATAAAAAAATCGATCTACACCAAACTTAATGGATACCTAATCTGCATAAAAAAAAGTTTCCATTCCGAAATTCGGTGTAACATATTGGATCGGGTTTTTGATTCATCACATATCACGTAGTGAATATCGATCAGGGTGGATAAAAAAGTTATTTTCTATTTCTTAAAATGAAATCGAAGCTTAATATGCTAATTCTAATTTTTTGTTGATCCACAATTGACGAATCAGAGCGGATTGAGACAGATAACAAATTGGAAGTAAATTAGGGTAAAAATTACAAAAAGAGATAATAAATGAAATTAGAGTAAATTATTATGACTATGTTTATTTTTTGTAAATCAAAAATCAACTTTTTGGGGCTAATCTACCAATCCGTATCCGCCATATGATTTGTAGTAGATCAAAAAAATCAGATTCGATTCGTCAAGCTGATACTTAAATCGATAACTTTCTTCGACGCAAATTTAATATCTATCAAGACCGTTATAGATCATTTTTTTATCATTTTTTCCGACTGTTGTCATTGGGTTATTTAAGAGTGGGTTGGAGTGGGTGGACTTCTTATTTTATATTATTTTTTATTTAAATAATTAATGGTATTAACAGTAACATTTAATGTTAGATATGAAAAGTGTTAATGAGGATATGACATGATAAAAAATGAAAGGTTGGAGTTCCTATGCGCCTAAAAAAATGAGTATAAAATTCTATAAAAATTAAAAAGTTGGGGACCTATGGTGAAAATAAAGAATTAAAGGTATAATAGTCATTTTGATATAGGTTAATCGTGAAAATTGAAAGGTTGGGGATGAAAAGTAACGTTGGAGATATAATACGATAATTAATGAAAGGTTAGGGCCTTAGTAGGCCCAAAAAAAGAATGAGGACTAAATTGATATAAAATCAAAAGATTGGAGACTTAGAGTGAAAATTACCCTTTAATATTTTGAAAATTAATGAAATGTTGTAAAATGTTAATAATATAATATATATGATATGTGATTTGTTAGTGAACAAAAGACAATTTCGTCAAAATAAGTAATTTTTTAATTATTTTTAAATTTTTTCAACAAAAAGTGTGTTCGGCTAATATTTAATGGAATGCAAGGTGTAAATCGCAGAGTTGTGCTATAGAGAGGGGTACTCTTCCTACATGGCACCCACTAATTGGGGGGTGCCTGAGGGACCCGTGGCACCCCCCCCCCCAAATCAAGAGGGCCATATGTAATGGGGTACTCTCCCTAGAAAATTTGGTAAGGGGAGAGTACCCCTATCCCTAGAAAATTTGGTAAATGGCAATCTCTAAGCCTCCCCATGCACGATAGCTAATGTGAACCTAGCAAATTTGAAAAGATATACCACATACTTGTACCACATAGCCATACAGCATATGATAAGATATATTCAAGTTCGCTATTAGATTATACGTTTTGATGAGATAACTCAATTTGATACAAAAATTCGATAAAAAAGTAAGATAATATATAATTTAATTAAGATGTAAATATATAAATCCTATTAGCAATCCATTTCTATTTCAGAATAAAAATTGGTCAAATTAATCAGATGTCTGTACATTTACAAAAATGTGCGTTGCTCATTTCCACTCGTTCTAATCTGGGTAATTACAAGTTCTTCCCTCTATCTCACAATTGGGAAGCTTCGAGACAAGATATATTTCTACTAATCAGATGTCTATGCATTTACAAACTGGTCAAACTAATCAGATACCTATGCATTTACAAAAATGTGCATTGCTCATTTCTACTCATTCTAGTCCGGGTAATTACAAGTCCTTTCCCTCTATCTCACAATTGGGAAGCTTCGAGACGAGATATATTTCCAAAAAAAAAAAAGGAAAATGAAGATGAAGAAGAATACAAAAACTCTTACTGGAAGTATACAGCTGCTGTTATGAATGTGGGGTTAAGATGACGTAGTTCAGTTAGCCATGGATGCGTTTCTCTCGTGCCTATATATATATATATATATATATATATGCCTCGTCACCTTTTCCTTCTTTAATTTACTAATATACAAACTATTGAAACTCTCACACCACATTTGCGGTTCATCCCCCTGAAGATGGAGAAACTCTTGATCATTTTTCTCCATTTTAGCCTTTTGATTTCTGTCATAAATGGATACAATGTTCCGGCCATGTTCGTTTTCGGGGACTCGATTTTCGATCCTGGTAATAATCACTACAACAAAAATTGCACTGCTCAGGCTGATTTTCCTCCTTATGGATCAACCTTCTTTCACCATCCTACTGGAAGATTCACCAATGGGAGGACTGTTGCTGACTTCTTGTGTAAGTTCTTTGCATTGTTCGATTCGTTTGATAAAGTGAACAGGACAGTACACTGTATATTACTTGTTTTTTTCCCTTGATCTACGTATGTGACGGAATTTTTTATATTGACGTGAAATTGCAGCACAATTCCTAGGTATCCCTTTGCAAAAACCTTTTCTAGAGGTACAGCTTGAGTTTATCAACGCCACTCGAAAGAATTTTCCAACCAACGGCATGAACTTCGCTAGCGCCGGAAGCGGAGTTTTACCGGGGACAAATCAAGATTCGGTAAGAAATTAAAATTGAGAATATTGCACTTTTTACAAGAATTTTTCATTTACTTCAATATGCTTGTAACGCTTGATAGGAGCACACATTATGTATTTGGTATTCATGACTGGATAAACTCAAAAAGAAAGAAAATTTTTTTGGACAAAGATCAGTTACATAAGTTTTTTCCAACAATTAATTTGTTTAATTAATTCATGATGTTGAGCCATGACACACAAATCTTTGTTTTTCTTTAATTAATGTATGTATTGCTTTAATGTTCTTGTCCTTTTGTTTGACCTAATTAATTCTATCTCCGTCCCAAAAGATGGTTCTATTTCTTTTTTCACATAAATTAAAAAAAGTTCATTTAATATTATCATAAAAGTAAATTCTAATATCATTTCCCTATTATACCCTTTTATTTATTAATAATTCTAATTTTTTTATAACTATGCACATTAAATAAGAGCATATCAACTATTTTTTTAAAAGGAAACTAGACCTTATTTTGGGACGGATGAAAAAGGAAAATTGGACCATATGTTTGGGATAGAGGTAGTAATTGACTTTTTTTTATTAATGGTTTCCTAGCATATTTCTAAGAATTTGCAAAATAGAAGTTCTAGGACATTAAATGTATATCGTATCCGTTCAATTCTGAACAATACAATAGACAAGATCATACCTTTTTATTCATTTTGGATATACTGCAGGGTGTGACACCGATCCAAGTTCAGTTGCAACAATTTCAAACACTTGTAGAGCAAGGGCATATAGACAAGAAGTTGATTGAAAAGTCCCTTTTCTTGTTTGAATCGGGATCGAATGATATATTCAACTATTTCTACCCGTTTTATACCCCAATTCTCACGCCGGATGTCTATGTCCAGTCCATGTTGAAGGAAGTTGGAAACTTTATTGAGAAAATTTACAAGCTTGGTGCCCGCCGGATTGCCATATTTTCATTAGGCCCGGTCGGATGCGTCCCTGCTAGGGTTCTTTTGCCTGGTGCACCAGTTACCGAATGCTATGGAAAAATAAATAATATGGTCAAGAATTACAACAGGGGTTTGGAGGGACTAGTAAAGGGTATCCCTATCAAGTGTCAAGGCGCATTTGGTGTCTTCGGCGAAGTCTATAAAACTGTCCAAACTTTTCGAGCTAATCCAAAACATTATGGTACGTTATTACATCATCATTCTTAAAACTTACTAGTTAACTAGGATCAAACTTTTCTTGAAATATTGTAATAACATTGAAGAGATTGTATAAGTGCAGATTTTGCAGATGTGAATAGTGCATGTTGTGGTGATGGAACCCTAGGAGGGTTTGTGCAATGTGGCAAAGAAGGGTACAAAATTTGCAAGGATCCCAATGAGTACTTATTTTGGGATTTCTTTCACCCGTCAGAACGTACTTATAAGCTCATTACAAAATCTTTGTGGGGTGGAAGGAGTACTCGAATCCGGCCCCTAAATTTGAGGACACTTGCCAACATGACCCTCTCTTCTCGTTGAAAAAGCCATATGATGATGAGCCATAAATCCATGAAATGTACTGCTTTTCTAGTTAAAAATGATTTCTCTATCTAATTTTCTTAATAAAAGCATAAGATGTGTGACATGATTAGAGTTCATGCTCTTATAAGGAACCATGAAATGGATAGCCGTACAAATCTCATATTGTTTCTAGTTGATTAATTCATCATATGCATAAGTGTAGTAGTAGTAGTAGTAGTAGGTTTTACGCACGAGACCATATGTTTGGTGCGGGATTTGAGGAGGAGCAAGTAAGGAAAAAGTGAAATAAAAGAGATAAAAATGATTTTAAAAAAAAGGGAAGAAACACATGGGACCCTTAAAAAATTGTATCTTTTTCATATATAGACTATCTGTCCCGTGCAACTAGTCTAGTGCTTGGTCAAATTCATGTACAACTGTCGTGACTTCAATGTGAAATATAATATAGATCTTGATGGAGATAAATTTCAGGGATTTTACAAGATTGGAATTGGAAAGGTTTCCACAAAATTGAAAACAATTACTTGAAAGGAAGGCCGGTTTCATAAAGAGTTTATTATTATAAATTGTATTTTTTAGACTTCTTGAAACCCGTCAATTAATGAAATCTTCATCCACGTGGTTGAGGACACTGAATTTTGTATGGTCCTTAAAAATATGAATTGAGGATGTTAATTAATCCGTCAAAATCCTGAACCGCTCTAATAATGTGAAATTCTGAAATCCATTAAATTGTATGTTAAGAACAATTTTGAGAACAATAAAAACATTTAAACAAAGATTTATCAAATATTATCGGTAGAACACATCTATATAAATGCCCCCTAGTATTAAGCACGTGCAAGGCATGTGATTTTAATTTTAGTTGAAGGCTCAATAGCTTGTATTGTTATTGTCATTGAAGGCATAGTGATATATTTTAGGATTTTTTCACCCGTCAGAATGTACTTATAAGCTCATTACGAAATCCATTAAATCCATTACTTATAAGCTAGCTTATTATAAGTGTAGTAGGTTTCAGGCATGGGGCCAAATATTTGGTGCGGAGTTTGAGTAAGAGAAAGTGAGGAAAAATGGAATAAAAGAGAAAAAAGTCATTTTAAAAAATGTAAAATTAAAAAAAAAATGAAGAAAAACATGGGACCCATAAAAAATTCTGTCTCCCTTTTTCATATATAGACATTGTTCATTTTTTCAAGCATTGAAGATTCTGGATAGACTATTATTATTGTTGTTGTTGTTGTTGTTGTTGAAGGTATGGTGATATTTTTTTCCCCTTCTTTTGGAGATTCATCTCTTTTTTAAAAAAAAAAATTACAACGGGATTGTAGAATAGGAAACAACTATAATGTCATCAGACCATATAGGTCTTGCCATAACAATATAATGATATTTCAGAAAATGATTAACTTATATTTTGGTCTTAAGAATAGTAACTATATATATACACACACATTTTTTTGCAAAATACACTAGCACTTGAAGAATGAAGATAACTAGGAAGATAATTAATTGAATTTTTTTAAAGTAAGGATATCAGTTATTTAATGGGTGGTTATTATATATCTTTACTGTCCGTTCTACTAATTGCACCACATTTTTAATTATTTTTCCTAATTACAATTACAATTACAATTATATTATATAGTCACAGCTAAAATGAAGACCTCTTTATAATCTCAATTATTTTCATACACCACAAAAAAGGCAAGAAAAAGAAATATCCAGTTAAACTATCAATTTCTCATTATTGTGCCACACAATTTTTTGTATAATTTTTTGTACAAAGTTTATATACAAAGAGACTTTTCCAACACAGAAAAGAAAAGAGTTCCCACCTCTGCGGTCCCCATTTAGTCCATAAGCTCTAGTGTTGTCGTCAAATGCACAGATAACCACTGCGAAGAATTGACATATCTTATCGTATCCCATATCGAGAGGCACAATATTTCCGATGAGCATAAAATTCGAAAATTTCAACTCAAAGGGAGAGACACAAAAAATATGATAATTATTGATAACATTTGCTGTTTATTTTTATATTATTATGGGAACTAAGACCAAGCAGTTGAAAATACAATATTGTTTTATCAAATCATATCCTTTCTGCGCTTGAGGAGAACAAAAGTCATCATAGATTTCTCATCAGGATTTGATAGAAGTTGTGTCTCTGCAACTTTTCTCTCATACATTTTGAACAGTTCTTCCATTAATGTTTCCCCTCCAAAGTGATTCTTTAGTAGAGCTTCGAACACTGCTCGTATAGTGAAGGCGAACGCCTTGGGGTCGGGATTGGTTTCGTGTTTTGATGGATTGTTGAGTACCTCCATTCTTTCAAGACTAAAATCTTGGTTCCTCTCTATCAACCTCTTCAATTCAGTTGGATAAGTGTAGTACAAAGGGAAGTTGAATGTGTCTACCTTCTCTTCCTCGAATAGACCCTACATCCACAAGAATAAGAAGATAAGGTGAACTATACAGTACTGAACATTTGCCTATGAATTATGATACACTAAGAGGATTTTGTTTTCCTACACATCACATCACTTTTGAATCAACAGTAATCACACAAGTGGTCAAGTGAATACAGAGTTAATTTGCACGTCTAGTCATGTGTAATACTGCATACCTTCTTAGACAAGTGGACGAGAGATAATCCCAAGAGTTCCATCGAAGGTAGACTGACACTGGTGAAGCCCATCTCGGGATCCGGGACGGTAGGAACAAGAAGTGCCATGAGGCCACCTGAAACCAACTCTTTTGCCCTTGCTTTCAAGAATGTGCCGAAATCATTTGCAAATTGAAGGGCATAAGCGTTGAACACTTGCATGTTATCTCCATAGTACATAACTCTCCCTTTATTCCAAGCAGGGGAAGAGGGATCTCTCACCTCTTTTGGTACTTGAGACAGCCAGTTGAGGGTACATGATGAATAAGCAAAGTGAAGGGAAGCCTCCGGGAACTGACGGGCGTAAAATGAGCCGGGAACTCCTGCCGCATAATACTTTCTTGCCGGTGGGAGCGAAGCGAAAAGCGTGTTGAAATCGTTAAATGTCTGGTCGTTAAAGAACACCTGAAACTCAAGAACCTTAGATTCTGCTAACTCTTTTTCATATTTTTTCTGAATTGCATCCACTATAACTTCAACAGCCAGGAATGTATTAGGCCCGGTCGAGCAACCGAAATCCGCAATCCGGATAGCGTTCGGCACATTCTTGATGCCAAATTTTGTGCAAATTCCTGCTTTGATCATTTCCTTTGCAGTCTCTAGAGCTCCTTTCTGTACAAAATGGATTTCATTATATAGAAATTCTAAAGATGATTGCAAACATTCGAGCTTGTATGGAATTAATTTTTCTCACTCTAACTCATTTTCAACTATACATTTACTCGTTAAAACAATTTTACATGTAACGTTACAACCATTTTTTTTTTCTTTTCCTCTAACCACGCATTCTCGTTATTTATGAAAAGAGTAAGACGGGAATCATAAAGTAATTACTTGGTAAGATGAGTTGTTGGAATAGCTTTCCTCCCCATCTCCTCCATTCATGGCATAAGCTTGGTCCGGCATCCTCTCTCTCTCTCTCTCTCTCTCTCTCTCTCTCTCTCTCTCTCTCTCAGTTTAAATGAATATATGATCGAACACTTCCTTCTTTATATAGAGATTTGGTTGGTGAATATTCCATTAGGACCGTAAAAATAGTTTTTTTTTTTTAAGTGCAGTATAAATGCGTATAGATATATGTCATGCCCCCAATTTTATTATCATATTGTCTCGAAATATCGCTAACAGAAGCATTTAAATATATATCTCCATTCAAAATCGAGGACGAGACTTTACAAATACAATTCAAAAGTATTGAGACGTTTTCGCTGCGTACTCTGATAATTAAGTATATTGTGAGCTAAATTTTCGCAAGATGACAATATATATCCTTAAACACAACGTAAATAAATCAATAACATATTAACAATATAAACCCATATATAGAAAACTACTAACTACAATAAAATATAGACAAACCTCAATATAGGGGGAATCGAACATGAGACTTTTAAATCTCTGGGCCCCAACCTTTACTCTCTAACCAAACAAGCTAATTTGGGACAAATTAAAAAAAAAAAAGACGAGTCTATTTTTGTTTAACTAGGATTACCACATCACATTTTAATTCTTATTAGGAATAGAGATAAAATAGTGGAAATGAATCACAAAGATTTATTTAAATATGTGGACATGTTTGTTTGATTAATTTTTATTTCAAATATTAGTGCTTATTTAATTCCCATTATAATTTCATCTATCACTGATTTGATAAATATTCAATTATCACGGTATATTTTAAATTTTAATTAAATCTTCATATAGGGCATTAATTACTGTGGGGCCCCTTTATGATTTTATTCTTCTAATTAACTGAAACCAGAAGCTTAAATAAATACATAAAACTCCGACAGCCACTAATGAACGTTGTTGTTATTATTATTATTATTATTATTATTATTATTATTATATTATTATTATAAGGTCCCCGGTTCGGCCTCGTGAGGCTCGTTGCCAATTAAAATAAGATATAAGAATTTCACGTGGTGAAAATTGGTGGTTTTGTACGAGCCAGATTTTGAAACAAATCAAAGAGAAAATTTCAACCAAATAAGAATGAAAACAAAAACGAGATGTAGAGAAATACATTTTAACGTGGAAATTGAGGTCACAGTTTTTGCACGTCATACATTTTTTTTCTGATATTACGAAAAGATAGTAGAGTAAGAGATTTAAACCCTTGACCAATGGTTTAGAAAACGACTAGATTGCCATTAATTTCAAATAGTGTGTTATTTAATTTCAATTGCAAGATTGATCTATAGTGTTCAGCGTGATTAATTTCAATTCAATTTCAAAATCAAAACCACAATATTAAACACAAAATTAGTATATTTCATCTCTTCAAATTAATATTTTATACTCCTAAGTGATTTCTTTGATCTTTCTAAAAAATCATAAATGACTATAAACTTTTTTTATATGCAATAATGATATCATAAATTCAAATATATTTAAATACTATCAATAGTTATAGGAATCATCTTTCCAAAAAAAAAAAAATTTATAGGATTCTAACGTCCCGAAATTAATTATTTCATTCATTGTACTTTGTCTTTTACTATTACATTGTATGTTATCGTTACTCGTTTAACACACACATATTGCCTCTATCCTTTTTTGGTTAATGACCTTTTTGCCCATTGAAACGTTTCGACCGTGTTAATTGCGTGCATTTATTCAAAGGTTGGTGACACAAGTGAAAGAAAAAAAAGACTGAGGATGAAACTGGTTCTTAACTCAACGGTTGGGAGACGATTTGTGAAATTAACCCTTAAAATATTGATGAGTTATAAATACCTTAAATATTTTTTTTTTTTGTAATATTAAACATCTTAACTCTTAAGATGTATATAGGTGTTTATTTATGATAGGGATTTCTCATATATAATTTTGCCAAGCTAAATTTTCACAATTTCAGATTCATATACAATTATGAAAAGTTTTTAAATATCATTCGTTCTATGTGCATTAATTTTTTAAGGATTCATATACAATTATGTGCATTAAATATCATTAACATGTGCATTAATTTTTTGTAAATTATTCTTACAATTCAAACCACTAGTACTTGATGTTAAGAGAAACACAACATAAACATAAACAAAAAATTGAACATGACTGCTAAAGTCAAGCCATTCGCGTTGGAAATATTACACGATGCAATTCCAACTGGGGACAGCCTGATGTGACATCACCTGAAAGGGGCTTTTTTGTGTGCTCGTTGTGGTTTATCATTTGAATTGACGAATACTTTATGTATTTTAGTGGTACAAATGCATGTGGGTTTATGGGCTTTCATTTTATTGATACTTTCTTTATTTTCGATGTGAACGAGACCATATGGGCAAACTTTTCTAGCTATAATAAAGTGACAGGAAAGAATGTGCATGACACCCGGCAAAATCTGGAATGAACGGAATTTTGCTTTCAATTACAAAGAAGTGAGGTGTTGTGATGTGGCCACAGCGGCGGCATTGGATTACCTCAATTCATTTCTTGTATATGCAAGGAATCAAAACAGAGTGGGTGAGAAGCAAAAGCATCAATGGAAGGGAAGGGAACAGTGGTAATGCAGTTACTTTGTTAATATTGGTGGTTCAGGAGATTTGAACGAAATAAAATGATTTTATTTATTTAAGGAAAAAAAAAGCCAGAATGAGGAAGCTAACATGACTGCTGAAAATTTACTCAGAAACGGGATGAGGGGCTAACGGTCAAGAAAGGGTGTGCCGGCGGGCAACAGAAAAAAATTCTCTACATTCAGGATATAAAGTCAACAAAAATTGTAGCATATCCGCCATCTTACCACCCATTATTATGTAACGAGATAAAACAGAAGGGGGCTCGGCTCGGCAGAAAAGATGCTTTGCTCAGCATCTGAAGCACAATCCAGCATTAATGGTAAATGAAGACAAAATCGAAAACTTTGGTCCCAAGACAATCTCCTGATGTTGGCATTGCCACAACAAAATTATTTTTCGTAATCAACGGTGGAGGAGATGATGGGAAACTTTAATCCATCTATGCAGAAGATTCCTTCGCAATCTTCTCTGCCTTGGCAATGACCTCTTCAATTCCTCCAACCATGTAAAACGATTGTTCCGGAAGGTCATCGTATTTCCCATCTAGGACTCCCTGAAGACAACAGTTCAACGAAGCATCAGCATCACAACAATTTCAAGAAAGAAAAAAGAAAATATATTGGATGCAATATTCCACCGCCTAAAGATAGTAAACCCGTCATAATACCATTATTACATTAAGAACACATTCATCAATTCATGAAATTATGCCACAAGACAGTAAGCCTACACTCATAACGACAATACCATTATTACATTAATAACACATTCATCAGTTCAGACACACCTTGTTTTACTTCCCTTCATTACAAATATGAATATTAGATCCAAAAATTCTAGGGAGACGTGAAACTGTAACATGAATATGACATTGTAAATGTGGCACAATTGTACTGGATGATAAACTAAAGTATCCATGTGATCATCATCCAGTGAAATTTTTCCACATGCGTCACTTATGTCTTCTTTTGATATCTCCCTAGAATTACTCAATTAGATCAGATAATATTTAGTGGAAACATTTCATTGATATGAAAAACAAAGTTGCATCAAAATTAACCCTTCAAAATAATAAAACTAAATAACAGAGAGCATAAGCAAAGCATCAAAAGCGAAGACGTTTCCATTACCTGGAAGCTGTTAATGCTCTCTTTCAACTCAACATACTTGCCAGGGGCACCCGTGAAGACTTCTGCAACGTGGAAAGGCTGGCTCAAGAACCTTTGAATTTTACGAGCACGAGCAACAGTCAATTTGTCGTCTTCACTGAGCTCATCCATTCCAAGAATAGCAATAATATCCTGAAGATTCTTGTAGTTCTGAAGGACTTTCTGTACTCCACGGGCTGTGTTGTAGTGATCCTCTCCCAAGATGTGTGGGGAAAGCATACGAGACGTTGAGTCAAGTGGATCAACAGCAGGATAAATACCAAGCTCAGAAATCTATAAGAGAAAAAGACGGAAGATTCAAACTGAGGTCCACATTGATAGCTCTTTGCAGTAAAAGAAAATCTAACTTACCTGTCGCGATAACACGGTTGTAGCATCCAAGTGAGCGAAAGTGGTTGCAGGAGCTGGATCTGTCAAGTCATCAGCTGGCACATAAATGGCTTGGACAGAAGTAATGGAGCCCTTCTTGGTAGTTGTGATACGCTCTTGAAGGCCTCCAAGATCTGTAGCCAAAGTAGGCTGATAACCAACAGCAGAAGGGATACGGCCAAGCAAAGCAGAGACTTCTGAGTTAGCCTGCAAATTTTTAGAAGCAAGACATTTTAAGATGGGGCCTAAACACAATATACCGATTCAAAAGATAAAGTAATTGAAACCTACCTGAGTAAATCGGAAAATATTATCAATGAAAAGAAGCACATCTTGTCCTTCAGCATCACGGAAATGTTCAGCCACAGTCAACCCAGTAAGTCCAACACGAGCACGAGCACCCGGGGGCTCATTCATTTGACCATATACTAGAGCACATTTACTGTCAGCCTGATAAACAATTATTAGATTAACAATGTGTAAACTTGGAAACTATAGTAAATTAACTATAGGAAATGATAATTCAAGAGAAGATTTTAACAAAATTAAAATATACTAACCTGCTTATCACCTAGCTTAATGACACCGATCTCAATCATTTCTCTGTACAAATCATTACCCTCTCGAGTTCGTTCACCCACACCAGCAAAGACAGAGAACCCACCTGACAAGGAAACAAGCCATGTTGGCAACAAGAAATTTAAGCAAACTACAGTGCTCCATAAGATATATGCATAGACTTAATGACTAACCATGAGCTTTGGCAACATTGTTAATAAGTTCCATGATAAGTACAGTCTTCCCTACACCAGCACCACCAAACAGTCCAATCTTTCCTCCTCTTTGGTATGGTGCAAGAAGGTCCACAACCTTGTAAAAGAATTGACCACAATTAACTGATGACCAACATGAAGAGAATGAACACCCAAACTATTTAAACAGCCGATGAGTTTTTATGTGAACTGAAGCCATCAAGAGAATATTCGTCCTATAAATAAGAACCTTGATACCAGTGACAAGAATCTGCTGCTCAGTTGCTTGCTCCACAAACGCTGGAGCTTCACGATGAATTGGTAAAAAGTGCTCAGTCTCTGCATAACCATTCATTTGTCAGTACATACACAGGCCACCTTCAGTTGCTTAAAAATAATTTTCACAAGTCATAACCAAGTCACTTACTGATATCGCCTCTCTCGTCAATAGGCTCTCCGATGACGTTCATAATACGGCCAAGGGTTGCTCTACCCACAGGCACCTTTGACAAAATGAAGAGAAACAAAGTTAGCAGCTTATGAAAAATAGCACTCTATCAAACGGAAATCATAAACTTCAGAAATAAGAAAGAACAATGGGAGTAATTTTAACCATCTCAACCAGAAAACGAAGCATAGTTCAGGCATGTGATATCAGGTCTGCAAGTGAAAACTATTTGAAACCGAAAAGCACACAGGATGTTCAAAAAAAAACTGACACGAGACTAAGTATATTTAGTAAGCTAGCCATTGTAAGACTTCAAACATAGAGCACCAAAATTTAAACTCTAAACTCAAACAGATTTTATAGATGCTGAAACCAATCATGTGAATCATATATGGTCTGCTGGCTTTTAAAATTCAAATGTCAATCCCATTTGCAGATATGTCCAACTCAACGGACCATGTTTATCACATTATGTAAAGTTTAAGCTTATCTTTACAAAATTTTGAAGCTTGAGATACAATGCTCATCCACAAGAATTATAAATTAAGTCTTAAAAGACCAAAGCACCCAAAAAAAAAATGCTGATTTAATAATCAATAACAACAGTGTCAAACTGAAACAGCATAATCGACCAGAAATTACAGATCTAAACATGTCTCCCCTAGTAGAATATAAAAGCTTTGATCTTTAAAAGATTAAACTAAGATAGAGCACATATGTAACAAAATTTATAAAATAAAATTAAAAAAAAAAAAAAGAAGGAAAAAAGCAATACCAATTTAAGATATTCAAAACAAAGGATAAGATAAATATGAAATGAAAACTCACGGTGATGGGGGAGCCAGTATTGAGTACGCCCTGACCTCGTACAAGGCCTTCTGTACCATCCATAGCAATACACCTGACCACATTCTCACCCAAATGCTGGGCCACTTCCAAAACCAACCTGATTTGATTATCCAACACCTCCAAAGCCGTCAAGATCGGTGGCAGACCCTCATCGAACCTCACATCAACGACCGCACCAATGACCTGGCATACCTTCCCGATCGCGCCTTTCCCGGTAAACTCATCCGTGATCTTCCCACTTAGCCCACCACTAGGAGCTTTGGGCGGAGATGGCGACGACTGCGCCGCGGCTGAGGTTGCATACTCAGCGACCCGGTGGAGGAAATGGCCGGCAGGAGACGGCCGAAACCTGGGTTTTGGGACGGTGTTTAACGATCTCGAAAGAGAGCCACGCGAGGCAGAAGAGCGGAGTAATGAGGCTAAAAGCCTCCGGGATGCCATGGCGGAACAGTGATGGATTTTAGAAAGAGAAAGCTAGGGTTTCTGTAGATTGGGAGCTCTATCGAGAGTGCGAAGGGGGGACGTGAAGAGATCACTATTTGCTCGGGATCGATAAACAGTAGAGATTGGATGACGACGACGTCGTATGAAGCTGCCACGTGTTGAGCAGTGCCTACACCTTATATTTTTACAAGAATTGGTAATTTGACAAAAGGGGTCCAATCTTTAGAAAATATAGTATTACATCCCGTTCTTTTTTAAAAATATAGAGTCCTTAGTCTTTCAAATATTTACGTCAGAGGTCACTTTAAACCGTTTACATCCACTTTCACTATTTAACATCACCTAATCCAATGATTGCATATGGCCCCTTAAAGAAACGAGTAATAAGAACGTGTGTGGCACATGTCAGGAAAAAAGTTGATCTTGCCATATATTACATTATTTCTTCCTTTTTCTTGACACCACTATTACTTCTTCTTTTTAGATTATTGCTTATATGGGTCGTTAAATTTAATAACACCAATGTGAATGATCTAATGGTATTAACGTGAATTACAAAATAAAGTATGGATGAAATAGGGAAAAAGTTTCACATAAACGTAGATGAAGAACTTCAAAAATGACAACAATTAATCGGAGCTCGTTCTTTGTAGCTTTATGAAAAGTAAAAAATTTATCAATTCAATACCAACCACATATTCTCCACAAAAGATAAATTTTCGTACTTCTGAATAATTTTTCTTTACATTCCCTCTATACATTCTCCTACAAATCTAATCACTTTTTAAATAAAGCTACTAAGAACAAGCTATGTCCAAAAATATTTACTTTTTGATGATTTTGCAAAAATTGTCACTTTTCTGTTGAAAATGTCAAATTTGCACTTTCCTTTACACAAAATTATAGCTGCTTGGCAGATGACACAAAAGATTTCAAGGTGCTCATGTACTTAATCTATCCATGGAGAGATCACCGTAAAGAGATTACAACATTCTTTATCAATTGTGCAAGTGATGCAATGACTAATTGCAATGTGTTTGGCAACTCTATTTATAAATTGATCTCTTTATAAATTGTTACCTAATATCATTTTATTGGTTTTACATTTTTCAAAAAGTCAAAAAGTAAAAGTCAAGCAGTATTTTTTGACTTTTCAAAGAAAACAACTAATAATAAAATGATGTCACGTGCTAATTTATAAACCATTCAATTGCCAAATACATTGTTGATATCTCCATAGAGAGATCATCATAGAGACTGCAACATTCTTTTTCAACTATCCTAAGTGGTGCAATGATCTCATCGTAGATGTACTAACCGCGATGTCGAGATTGATGCATCTCACCATGGTACTCCATTTTGGAGCGGTTAACACCAGTAGCCCCAACTACAACTAATGGTAGTGACATGATATACACAAATTATTTGACTCTTAATAACTTATACTTAACAATTTTAAATCAGACGTATCTCAATTGTATTGCGTACAAATCACTTCTAGTGGGTAATCAGAGGACAGGCCACCTCCTCCATGATGGGCACCAAAATCAATTTCTTCCCCAAAAAAATACATAAAAAAAATTCATGCATGTATGTTCGAATTTGCACTCAAATTGACCTTTTTTGTGTAATTCTTTCAACAAAAGTTGAGGACATTTCAAGATTTTTGTAACACTCCGGGTAATTTCTCTACTTTAATAGTGGCACATTTGGAATAATAATTGATTTTAACATTCAACTCTAAGTAATCGGTGAATAAATCTTATAATTCGATGACTAGTCGAGACATCTTATAAGAATTTAAAGACATTTTGTTTGTTTGATGAAAATAAAATGATTACTCGAATTTATGTCAATTACCCCATTGGTTACAGGGAATTGCTAAGAGAACAACTAAGTTCAATCGGGTGATAAATTTGAGGCCGAAGAATGCTTAAAGTAAAAAATACGGTGTCTCATTAGTATAGTCGAAAATATAATAACTTAATTATAGAGTACAAGAAGTAAAGGAATTTATTAAGAAATAAGTGGAAAAAATCTAAAGACACTTGTACCCAATGAGAATTTCTCACATGAATTAAACCTATAAAGCACACTTGACAACTTGATTTGTGGAAATGAATTCTTGTGCCTCCAATTGGACCCATTCTTATTGGATACTTATAAATTATCTAGGGACATTTGGACATTTTATCATAGGTGGAACCCAAGAATTTTTAGGAAATAGTTAAGCAAAATTCGTCCATAAATTGAGCGAGGCCATGAACACCTTCAAAGGACCTTCAAAATCACTCTTTTAACTCCTCAAACAAAGCCTCTCCCTTATACATATAGAATCTCCATTCTAAAGGCTAATTTGCTTGAATATACCAAGGATTTGGAGGTTTGTCACTCACAAATATCCACTCATCTTTAAAGACACAAGAGTCAAGGTGAGTTATTCATTACTTTGGTTTCCTTTGGCATGCATAAGTTTTAAGTAAGTTTCAAATAAAAGTATGTGTTTTAGATATTGTTGAAATGCTTTTCTTGCATAAGAATTACTAGAGTTCCTCTACCCATTTTGTATTAGTTTGCTTTGATTTGATCCATGCTATGACTCTAAGATAGGATGAGTAGTATAGAAATTTGCTAGGGATTAATGAATGATTGAAAATCCGGTAAAGGCTAACCGGAAATTTGTTGTGAATCTATTGTATTGTCATTTCCATCTTGGTATTTGAAAGGCAATAAAGCGCGCCATGGATAGTAGGAATTTCTAGTATTTGGGGCCATATAATTCATTCAAAAGGTTTGTGCATTCTAATATTTCTTAAATTTGTGACATGGAATGATTTTTATAATATTTTGGCAAAGCAAAATAATATATTACTCACGAGATATTTTTATACTAATTTAGTGTTTTTTTATCTTTTTTTATAGATGATCTATCGAAGAACCTATGAAAGGTAAGCCGAAGATTGGACACTCTCCCGGGATGCAAGTATGATTATGCATGTGATTGAGACCTATATTTGGGCATACTACGAGGATGCACTGGAATTTCGGATGTATTTAGGGACTTCGTATGAATAAAATATATATTGTGCCGATACCCCCACCCTCCTACACTATCATAAGATTTAGAAAGATATGCTAATGTTTTTTGTTTAATTCTAATGCAATACTAGTGTCC